>NC_069444.1:1388907-1508076 GCF_026875155.1 Cherax quadricarinatus | reverse complement strand
TTTCACTAGTCGGAACTATCAGAAGATCAAGCGACAGCGCGGAGACTTATATACTGTCGGAAGGAGAGGTGCAGAGTAGTAGTAGTAGTGGGAATGTAGCCACTGAGAGGTCACGTCCCTCTCCGCACTGTCGGTTGATCTTCAGATAGTTCCTGACAATGGAACTGAACTTCTCCAGGCTGAGGGACTGACAACCTCAAATCTACGACTTCAAGGATGATGGACTGATTACATCGTCTTCATATCTCTACTGTTCCTGCCTACTTTCTGTATTCGACTGAAGAAGCCTACTGTGTAGGCGAAACGTTTCGGAATAAAGTTGCCTAACTGTTGCCTATGTGTCTTACCCAACAACCTGTCGGTATTGTATACCATTTTGATATTCACTTTGGGGCAGTGTTGAACACCTCGTGTCAATATTGAACACGTTGTGGCAGTGTTGAGCACCTTGTGTTAGTGTTGAACACCTTGTGTCAGTGTTGAGCATCTTGTATCAGTGTTGAACATGTTGTGTCATTGTTGAACACATTGTGTCATTGTTGAACACCTTTTGTCACTATTGAACACCTTGTGCCAGTGTTGAACACCTTGTGTCAGTGTTCAAAACTTTGTGTCAGTGTTGAACATCTTGTGTCAGTGTTGAACACCTTATGTCAGTGTTGAGCACTTTGTATCAGTGTTGAACATGTGTCATTGTTGAACACGTTGTGTCATTGTTGAACACGTTGTGTCATTGTTGAACACGTTGTGTCATTGTTGAACACGTTGTGTCATTGTTGAACACGTTGTGTCATTGTTGAACACCTTGTGTCAGTATTGAACACCTTGAGTTAATGTTGAACGCTTTTTGGTAGTGTTGAACACCTTGTGTCAATATAGAACACGTTGTGGCAGTGTCGAACACCTTGTGTTAGTGTTGAACATCGTGTGTCAGTGTTGAACACCTAGTGTCAGTGTTAAACACTTTGTGTCAGTGTTGAACACCTTGTGTCAGTGTTGAACACCTTGTGTCAGTGTTAAACACCTTGTGTCGGTGTTGAACACCTTGTGTGAATGTTGAACACCTTCTGTCAGTGTTGAACGCCTTGTGTCAGAGTTGAACACCTTGTGTCAGTGCTAAACCCATTGTGTCTGTGTTGAACACCTTGTGTCAGTCTTGAACACCTTGTCTCAGTATTCAACACCTTGTGTCAGTGTTGAACACCTTGTTTCAGTGTTGAACACCTTGTGTCAGTGTTGAACACCTTGTGTCAGTGTTGAATACCTTGTGTCAGTATTGAACACCTTGTGTGAATGTTGAACACCTTGTGTCAGTGTTAAACACCTTGTGTCAGTGTTGAACACCTTGTGTGAATGTTGAACATCTTGTGTGTTGAACACCTTGTGTACACGGTGGCGTAGGCATGAGGAATTATATAACCGTGTGTACTGGAATGGTGTGTGTTCGTCTCCAATGGTGTTTTAATTACCATGGAACAGGTAAGGTAACTACAGTATCAGAGACCTGTTGTTCCTGAAGTTCCAATTGTCTCCGAGGTACACCAGTATCAGTAAGTGTAATCTGTTGTAGATGTACCAGAGTTCTTCCCAATTCCCCTGAAGTCCCACATGTCTGCAAGGTACATCAATATCAGTAAATATAAACTGTTTTAGATGTACCAGAGTCTTTCCCAGTTACGTGGGTGGTAGATTGACTCAAGATTGTACTTGTAAAAATTCATCCACATTATTTCTCACAGTTCAGGTTAAAGGTTTGCCAGGACGGGTCCTGGCCCGGGTCTTCTTCATGTAGTGTCCCGGTAGTGACTCCCGAAGGAGTGTTGGAGATTATACACGTGATGTACTGTTCACAGCCCTATGTCGGGGGCACGGTGGGCATTCGTGTCAAGTGGATTACCATTTACAGCCCTGTGGCAGGGGCAGCCCGGTAAGTCTTCTTCAGGTCAAGTGTGGCACCGCTTACAACTCTATAACAATGGGAGACCTTTGACAAGGGCGTGGTGAATCATCTTCGTGTCAAATGGAATACAGTTTACTGCCCAGTGGTGGGGGCAGCTCTATAAAATGGGCACAGTGAGTTTTCTTCAGCATTTAAATACAACCATCGTAGACGCCCTGTAGCAGGGGTACACCTCGTCTTAGTTTAAGTGGTGTCAGGGCTGATGTTCTCCCTGGTATAAGGTTTTCAAATCTCAAAATCACTGCTCCTTTTGAGCCAGGAATGGCTCATGTGGAATGGCCGCTGCCCGAGTGCCAGAGTGACACAGGAGATTCTCTGGAGGTGTGTTGAACTCCTGACGTCTGAGGGAAGTGTGTGTGTGTTCAAGAACTGTCTGACAAGCGTCTTATCTTCCACTATTTTTCTAAATTTTGTCAGACATTCCTACAATTATCCCACTTTTTTTGTCAATCTTGAAACACAACTATTGCCTTCTTCACTCTCTCCTCATAGTTTATTCATTTCCTTGCATAACAAATGGTTTTCTGTAAAGTCGTTTATGCACGTCAGTTACCCTAATTCTATACTGTACAGTACTGCTTTTATGGAAATAAAATTGTTTATTAGTTTACCCCTTGGACTGTGATAAATGGTTTAAAACCGACAAGTTGAAGATTGAGTCTCAATCTTCCACCCCTCGACTGGTTTCTGTGAAAAACACGTTTTTTCCAGATTCTTTACATGATGGTACAGGTGTAGGAGCCTTGTTGTTGGTGCTCAAACATGATGGTACAGGTGTAGGAGCCTTGTTGTTGGTGCTCAAACATGATGGTACAGGTGTAGGAGCCTTGTTGTTGGTGCTCAAACATGATGGTACAGGTGTGGAGCCTTGTTGTTGGTGCTCAAACATGAGGGTACAGGTGTTGGAGCCTTGTTGTTGGTGCTCAAACATGATGGTACAGGTGTAGGAGCCTTGTTTTTGGGTGCCCCAAACATGATGGTACAGGTGTAGGACCCTTTGTTGTTGGTGCTCAAACAGATGGTACAGGTGTGGGACCCTTGTTGTTGGTGCTCAAACATGATGGTACAGGTGTAGGAGCCTTGTTGTTGTGCTAAAACATGATGGTAAGGGGGTAGGAGCCTTGTTGTTGGTGCTCAAACATGATGGTACAGGTGTAGGAGCCTTGTTGTTGGTGCTCAAACATGATGGTACAGGTGTAGGAGCCTTGTTGTTGGTGCTCAAACATGATGGTACAGGTGTGGGAGCCTTGTTGTTGGTGCTCAAACATGATGGTACAGGTGTGGGAGCCTTGTTGTTGGTGCTCAAACATGATGGTACAGGTGTAGGAGCCTTGTTGTTGGTGCTCAAACATGATGGTACAGGTGTAGGAGCCTTGTTGTTGGTGCTCAAACATGTGGTACAGGTGTGGGAAAGCCTTGTTGTTGGTGCTCAAACATGATGGTACAGGTGTGGGAGCCTTGTTGTTGGTGCTCAAACATGATGGTACAGGTGTAGGAGCCTTGTTGTTGGTGCTCAACAGATGGTACAGGTGTGGGAGCCTTGTTTTTGGTGCTAAAACATGATGGTACAGGTGTGGGAGCCTTGTTTTTGGGTGCTCAAACATGATGGTACAGGTGTGGGACCCTTTGTTGTTGGGTGCTCAAACATGATGGTACAGGTGTGGACCCCTTGTTGTTGGTGCTCAAACATGATGGTACAGGTGTGGGAGCCTTGTTGTTGGTTGCTCAAACATGATGGTAAGGTGTGGGAGCCTTGTTGTTGGTGCTCAAACATGATGGTACAGGTGTGGGAGCCTTGTTGTTGGTGCTCAAACATGATGGTACAGGTGTGGGACTTGTTGTTGGTGCTAAAAAACTGATGGTACAGGTGTTGGGCCTTGTTGTTGGTGCTCAAACATGAGGTACAGGTGTGGGAGCCTTGTGTTGGTGCTCAAACATGATGGTACAGATGTGGGACCCTTTGTTGTTGGTCTCAACATGATGGTAAGGTGTGGGAGCCTTGTTGTTGGTGCTCAAACATGATGGTACAGGTGTGGGAGCCTTGTTTTTGGGGTGCTCAAACAGATGGTACAGGTGTGGGAGCCTTGTTGTTGGTTCTCAAACATGATGGTACGGGGTGTAGGAGCCTTGTTGTTGGTGCTCAAACATGATGGTACAGGTGTGGGAGCCTTGTTTTTGGGTTGCTCAAAATGATGGTACAGGTGTAGGAGCCTTGTTGTTGGTGCTCAAACATGATGGTACAGGTGTAGGAGCCTTGTTGTTGGTGCTCAAACATGATGGTACAGGTGTGGGAGCCTTGTTGTTGGTGCTCAAACATGATGGTACAGGTGTGGGAGCCTTGTTGTTGGTGCTCAAACATATGGTACAGGTGTAGGAGCCTTTTTGTTGGTGCTCAAACATGATGGTACAGGTGTGGGAGCCCTTGTTGTTGGTGTTTAAAACATGAGGGTACAGGTGTGGGAGCCTTGTGTTGGTGCTCAAACATGATGGTAAAGGTGTGGGAGCCTTGTTGTTGGTGCTCAAACATGATGGTACAGGTGTGGGAGCCTTGTTGTTGGTGCTCAAACATGATGGTACAGGTGTAGGAGCCTTGTTGTTGGTGCTCAAACATCGAAGTTGATCATGATGTTTTTCCATCCGTCTTAATAGTGGTGTCCTCAGGCAGTTGTTGTTGAATGAATCAAATGTTTTTTATGTATTTTGCCCCTACAGTACCTTACAATTTTCTGAATAGTTGCAACTTCCTCTATCCTTTTTTTTCCTTAATTTTAACAGAGATTCTAATTTCCTATTCCTCCGCCGATCTATCACTGGCCACAAGAATCACAAGGATGATCAATGACCTCCTACTCTATCCCCATTATTTTCTCCCTACAAATTTTCTTTCTGTTAATAATTCCACATTTCTTTTCTTAATATCTCCTGTACCTAAGAGGCATTTTTAACAAAAAAAAAAAAAAATTCTGTTCCCTATCGACTTCTTTGCATTTTCCATTACAGTTGCTACCTCTTTCCCCCACATTTCCTTCATTTGCTCCTTCATTCATCTTCGATTTTTCTCCAAACCTTGTTCCATTTCTTCAGTTGCAAATTTTGTTTTTTCTTTTTTTTTCCCTTTTCTTTTTCCGTTTCCAATTTTTTTTACGTAACGCACAATATCTTGACTTAATATTATCCCAAGCCCATCTCAAAGTTCCTTCTAAATCCAGCTAATACAAGGTCTTGCAATCACCTCTCACATCTTACTCCTTGCTCTTCGTCTCCCATTAACTGTCTTATCTTTTGGTTTTTCTCTAACTCTATTTTGCTATTCTGTGCTGTGTTATACTTACAGATGAACTGAATAATGAATGTTAGGTTTGTTAGGTGAGAAAATAGCCATAATGGGAGCCAGTAGTGTCTTAGGTGCCGTCCTTTCCTCCCCCAAACGACCACCTGATGGCAGGAGACCAAGCAGGATAGCCGCCCTTTTCCACCCATGACACAGCCCACATTTGTTTCACTGCTTTTTTTTTTCCGTTGCCCACGACTCCTGTAATGTAGATGAGGATTAATGAGAGTAAGATATAAAAAAAAGCTAAGATACCGGCCATCTCTCACTATGGGGCGGGGATCCATAAAGAAGGTAAATACAGTCATGCCTCTACCACTTGAAACCTCATTCTCCTCATCCTCTAACACTAGAGACGACTCCTTCTCCTCATCCCCCTTAACACTGACGACTCCTTCTCCTCATCCTCTAACGCTGAGACGACTCCTTCTCCTCATCCTCTAACGCTGGGGACGACTCCTTCTCCTCATCCTCTAACACGAACGATCTTCTCCTCATCCTCTAAAAAGCTGAGACGACTCCTTCTCCTCATCCTCTAACGCTGAGACGACTCCTTCTCCTCATCCTCTAACTGAGACGACTCCTCTCCTCATCCTCTAACGCTGAGACGACTCTTCCCCCCTCATCCTCTAACGCTGAGACGACTCCTTCTCCTCATCCTCTAACGCTGAGACGACTCCTTTTCCTCATCCTCTAACGCTGAGACGACTCCTTCTCCTCATCCTCTAACGCTGAGACGACTCCTTCTCCTCATCCTCTAACGCTGAGACGACTCCTTCTCCTCATCCTCTAAAAGCTGAGAAAGACTCCCCTCCTCATCCTCTAACACTGAGACGACTCCTCCTCCTCAACCTCTAACACTGAGACACTCCTTCTCCTCATCCTCTAACCTGAACGACTCTCCTCCTCAAAACCCCTAACACTGAGACGACCCTTCTCATTCTCTAACACTGGGGACGACCCCTTCTCCTCATCCTCTAAAAACTGAGACGACTCCTTCTCCTCATCCTCTAACGCTGAGACGACTCCTTCTCCTCATCCTCTAACACTGAGACGACTCCTCCTCCTCAACCTCTAACACTGAGACGACTCCTTCTCATTCTCTAACACTGAGACGACTCCTTCTCCTCATCCTCTAACACTGAGACGACTCCTTCTCCTCATCCTCTAACACTGAGACGACTCCTTCTCCTCATCCTCTAACACTGAGACGACTCCTTTTCCTCATCCTCTAACACTGAGACGACTCCTTCTCCTCATCCTCTAACAATGAGACGACTCCTTCTCCTCATCCTCTAACACTGAGACGACTCCTTCTCCTCATCCTCTAACACTGAGACGACTCCTTCTCCTCATCCTCTAACACTGAGACGACTCCTTCTCCTCATCCTCTAAAACTGAGACGACTCCTCCTCCTCATCCTCTAACACTGAGACGACTCCTTCTCCTCATCCTCTAACACTGAGACTCCTCCTCCTCATCCTCTAACACTGAGACGACTCCTTCTCCTCATCCTCTAACACTGAGACGACTCCTTCTCCTCATCCTCTAACACTGAGACGACTCCTTCTCCTCATCCTCTAACACTGAGACGACTCCCTCTCCTCATCCTCTAACACTGAGACGACTCCTTCTCCTCATCCTCTAACACTGAGACGACTCCTTCTCCTCATCCTCTAACAATGAGACGACTCCTTCTCCTCATCCTCTAACACTGAGACGACTCCTTCTCCTCATCCTCTAACACTGAGACGACTCCTTCTCCTCATCCTCTAACACTGAGACGACTCCTTCTCCTCATCCTCTAACGCTGAGACGACTCCTTCTCCTCATCCTCTAACGCTGAGACGACTCCTTCTCCTCATCCTCTAAAACTGAGACGACTCCTTCTCCTCATCCTCTAACACTGAGACTCCTCCTCCTCAACCTCTAACACTGAGACTCCTCCTCCTCAACCTCTAACACTGAGACGACTCCTTCTCCTCATCTTCTAACAATGAGACGACTCCTTCCCTCGTGCTTATCCTATCCTGCTTCATTCTTTCTAAATAGAAAAGCCACCTCAATAACAACACTCTTGAGATAAACTCATTGTAATCTCAAAACGTCTCGTAATTAGTGCATTCCTCTATATAATATTCACACCTAACACATCTCCGACACCTTTATCTTCCTCGTCACTGGAAACATGACAGATCATCCCTCGCTCCCATACACTGCTATTTGCTATCATTCAAACCTTTAGCGCCCATAGTTCAACTTCTTGCTTTTCTACACATGCTTTTACATACGACCCACCACTGACCCATGTCCCTTATATTGTTCAACACGTCTCTTACATTGTTCACCACGTCTCTTACATTGTTCACCACGTCTCTTACATTGTTCACCACGTCTCTTACATTGTTCACCACGTCTCTTACATTGTTCACCACGTCTCTTACATTGTTCACCACGTCTCTTACATTGTTCACCACGTCTCTTGAAGATTGAGACACTTATGCAGCATATGGGAATCTTTATTCAGGAAACGTTTCGCCACACAGTGGCTTCATCAGTCCAATACAAAGAGGAAGGTGTAAGGAGAGGAGGAGAATGAGGTAATCGTCCCTCAACCTGGGTCGTGTTTCTCCATCAATCTTGTAGAATGTACAGCATAGGCCCAACGTGGCTTATAACGTAGTGAGGTACGTAAGAGTGAGGCGGGTCATAGTGGTACCACCACGTCGAAGTAGGTTTCGTCCAAGGTTGAAAAAGTGTTAAGAATTCTTTGTAACAAATCCCATTGCTGCTTGTCGAAAGTTGGATGAGTGGTTTTAAAAAACCCACAAGTTTAAGATTGAACACTTATGCGCATATGGGGAAACTTTATTCGGAAACGTTTTGCCACACAGTGGCTTTATCAGTCCCAAAACAAAGAGGGGGGTAAGGAGAGGAGGGAAAGAGGGAAACAGTCCTCAACCTGGGTCGTGTGTTCATCCATCAATCTTTTAAATGTACAGCAAGGGGCCCTAACCCTGGCTTTTAAACTGTATGAGGTGACGGGAAACGATGGGGGCGGGGGCATAGTGGTACCATCCACTAGCGAAAATGGTTTCGTCCCAAAAGGTTGAACAGTGTTGAAGATTCTTTGTAACAAGATCCCCTGATGCTTTCGTTCTGCAGTTTGATGAGTGGTTGAAAAACCGAAAAGTTGAAGTTGAGCACTTGCGATATGGAATCTTTTTTCGGAAAAACGTTTCGCCACACAGGGCTTTTATCATCCAAAACAAAAAGGGAAAATGTAAAGGGGAGGAGGGGAATGAGGGAATCAGTCCCTCAACCGGAGTCGTGTGTTCGTCCCTCAATCTTTTAGAATGTACACTACGGGCCCTAGACTGGCTTATATACTGTTGAGGGGACTGAAAAGGGGGGGAGAGAACCAACAGTCATAAAAGTGAAGCAGGACCCAGTCATAAGAAGAAGCATACACAGTCATCAAGAGAAGCAGACCACAGTCATAAGAAATCCGCACAGTCATAAGTGAGCAACAGGCTAAGTGAAGCACAGGTATAAGTGAAGCACAGGTCATAAGTGAGCATCAGTCAGAAGTGAAGTACAGTCATAAGTGAAGCGCAGTCATAAGTGAAGCGACCCAGTGATAAGTGATGCACAGTCATAAGTGAAGCAGACACAGTGACAAGTGAAGCAGAGTATAAGTGAAGCAGCACATTCATAAGTGAAGCATACACCAGTCATAAGTGAAGCAGACCAGTCTAAGTGAAGCCGATACAGTCATAATGTTAAGCACCAGAAATATAGTGAAGCCAGACAAGTGATGAAAAGTGAAGCCAGACAAGCAGGGGGCTCAGTAATAAGAGAAGCCAGACACAGTCATAAGAAAACAGATAAACAGTCATAAGATTAAACAGGGACTACACTCACAAGTGAAAGCAGACACGGTTCATAAGTGAAGCAGGACACAGTCAAAAGTGAATTATCAGTCATTAGTGAAGCTGACACAGTCAAAATTGAAGCAGACACAGTCAAAATGTGAAGCAGCACACATGTCAAAAGTGAAGCAGAAGAAAAAAGTCAAAAAGTGAAGAAGACACGTTATCAGAGAAGCACAGGCAAAAGTTGAAGCCAGCACAGTCATAAGTGAACAGACACAGGCACAAAAGTAAAGGTCAGACATGTATAAGTGAAGCAAGACACAGACATAATGAAGCAGACACAGGCAAAGCGAAGCAGACACAGGCAAAAAGCGAAGCAGACACAGTCAAAAGCGAATGAGACTCCGTCAAATGTGAAAGAGGGACACATTAATAAGTGAAGCAGACAAAGTCATAAGTGGAGCATACACAGTTGAAAAGTGAAGCACGTATAAGTGAAGCAGACACAGTCAAAAGTGAAGCAGTCTCTGTTAAAAGTGAACTACGCACTGTAATTAGAGTCAGAGACAACTTCGCAGAGAAGCTGACACTAGTCATAAGTGAAGCCAGACACAGTCATAATTGAAGAGAAACCAGTCATAAGTGAAGCAGACTCAGTGAAAGTGAAGCAGGAAACAGTCATACGTGATGCAGACACACGGGGACATAAGTGAACGCAGACACAGTTAATTAGTGAAGTAGACACAGAGAAAAGGTGAAGCAGCAAGCTGGACTCAGTCTTAAGTGAATCAAGAAAGAGTCATATGTGAGCAGACACAGACATAAAGTGAAGCAAGACCAGTCATAAGGGAAGCAGGACACAGTGAAATGTGAAGCAGACACACAGTCATTCGTGAAGCAGCACACAGACATAAGTGAAGCAGACACAGTCATTAAGTGAAGTAGACACAGTTGAAAAGTGAAGCAGACAAGCAGACCTCAGTCATAAGTGAAAACAGAGGAAAGAGTCTAAGTGAAGCAGGGACACAGGTCATAAGTGAAGCTGGGGACACAGGCATAAAGTGAAGCAGGGACACCAGTGAAAAGTGGAAGCAGGGACACAGTTCTTACGTGCAGCAGACACAGACATAAGTGAAGGCTGACACAGTCATAAGTGTGGAAGCAGACACAGTGCAAAGTGAAGCAGACAAGAGGCTCAGTAATAAGTGAGAGACACAGTCATGTGCGAAGGAGACACAGTCATAAGGTGGAAACAGATCAGTCATAAGTGAAAAAGACACGGTCAAAGTGAAAAATGCGGCAGTATAATTGAAGCAGAAACAGTCATAGTGAAGGCTGGACACAGTCATAAGTGAAGCAGGCACAGTCAAAAGTGAAAGCCGACACCGTTCATAAGTGAAGCAGAACGGTCAAAAGTGAAGCAGACACAGTATACAGTGAAGTAGACACACAGTCATTAGTGCTAAGCAAACACAGGCAAAAGTGAAAGCAGACACATTCAAAAGTTGAATGCCACTCAGTCATAAGGGCACGCAGGACACGGTCAAAAGTGAAGAGACACAGTCATTAAGTGAAGCAGACTCAGTCATAAGGTGAAGCTGACACACGTCAAAAGTGAAGCAGTAGACAGTCAAATGTTGAAGGCAGACTCTAGTCAAAGTTAATTCTGATAAGTATTAAGTAAAAGCAGACACAGTCTAAAAGTGTGAGGAAATGCACAGTCATAGTGAAGGTGACACAGTCAAAGTGAGCAGCCGCAGTCAAAGTGAAGCAGATACCCAATCATAAAAGTTGATAAGCAGACAAATTCATATGTGAACATGCTCCACAGTCATAAGTGAAAGACAGACACAGTCCTAAGTGAAGCAGACAGCCATAAATGAGCAGACACTGTCATAGTGATGGAGAGAGGTCATCAGTGAAGCAGACAAAGTCATGTGTGAAGCAGACACAGGCAAAAAGTAAAAGCAGACACAAGTCCAAAAAGTGAATCAGATCATTCGTAAGTGAGGCAGACACTGGCTTAAGTGAAGCAGGGTCTCGTCCAAAGTGAAAGCACAGCATAAGTGAAGCAGACACAGTCAAACGTGTAAAGGAGACACAGTCAAAAGTGAAGCAGACACAGGTTCATAAGTGAAGCAGCACAATCATAAGTGGAGCAGGACACAGTCATAAGTGAAGCAGAAACAGTCATAAGTGAAGCAAGACAGTCATAAAGGAAGCAGTACAGTCATAAGTAAGGGGAGACCATCAAAAGTGAAAGCAGACACAAGGTCGACAGTGTGAAAGCAGGGGACACAGTCATAAGGTGAAGCAGACACCAATCATAAGTCGAAGCAGAATCTGTCAAAAGGGAAGTTAAACTGTATTAGTGAAGGCAGACAACGTCGCAAGCGAAGCATGAGACACAGTCATAATTTAAGCAGAGTCATAAAGTGGAAGCAGGCAATTGAAAAGTGAAGCAGACAAGCAGTCTCAGTCTTAAGTGAATCAGAAACAGTCATAAATGGAGCTGACACAGTCATAAGTGAAGCAGAAACAGTCACAAGTGAGTGAGCAGGACACAGTCATAAGTGAAAGCAGACACAGTCATAAGTGAAGCACAGGCTCAGTCAAAAAGTGAAGCAGGTACAATGTCATAACAAAAGCCAGTTATAAGTGAAGCAGATACAGTCAAATGTGAGCAGGAGACGCAGCAAAAGTGAAGCACATACACAGGCAGTTAGTTTAGCAGAACGCAGTCATAAGAGAAGCAGACACAGTCACAACTGAAGCAGACTAGTTCATAAGTAAAGTACAGCCATAAATGAAGCAGGACACAGTTATACGTAAAGCAGGGACATGGCCATAAGTGAAGCAGACACTGTCATAAGTTGAAAAGAATAGTCATAAACGAAGCAGGACGCAGTCATATCGTGAAGCACGACACAGTATAAGTGAAGCAGAGTCATAAGTGAAACAGACACAGTCATAAGTAAGCAGAGTCATATGTGAATCAGACACCGACATAAGTTAAGCACAGTCATATTGGAAGCAGACAGCCTATAAAGTGAAGGAAGGACACAGTCATAAACGAAGCTGAAAATCATAAGTGAAGCAGATACGGTGTGAAAAGTGAAGCAGACACAGTCACTAAGTGAAGCAGACACAGTCCGAAGTGAAGCAGACACAGGCAAAAGTTAAGCAGACACAGTCAAGAGTTGAAGCAGACTACCCAAAAGTGAAGCAGACACAGTCATATAAGGAGCAAGACACAGCCTAAAATAAAGCAGGACTCAGTCATAAGTGAAGCAGACAAAGTCAATAAGTGAAGCATGGACAATGTCATAAGGTAAGCGACTGTCTAAGTGATGCAGACACAGCCATTAGGGTAATGACAGTCTGCGTTAGGTTAGACACAGTGAAAAGTGAGAGACAAGCAGATCTCCAGTAATAAGAGAAGCAGGACACAGTCATATGTGTAGGAGACACAGTCATTAAGTGAAAGCAGAAAACAGTCATTGTAAGGAGTCACGTATAAGTGAAGCATGACTCAGTCATATAAATATGAAGCAGTCACAGTCATAAGTGAAGCAGACACAGTCATATGTGAAGGAAGGCACAGTCATAAGGTGAAGCAGACACAGTTTATATGAAGGGAGGCACAGACATTTAGTGAAGCAGACCACAGTAAATAAGTGAAGTAGACTCAGTCGTAAGTGAAGCAGACACAGTCCTAAATAAAGCAGACAAAAGTCTAATTGAAGCAGACAGAGTCTTAAGTGAAGCTGACACCAATCATTAAGTGAATGCAGTCACAGTCATATTTGAAGCAGACTCAGTCTTAAGTGAAGCAGACAGTCTTAAAATGTAGGCCGACCACGTCATAAGTGAAGCAGACCACATTTCATAAGTGAAGAAGACACAGTCATAAGGTGGAAGCAGACAATCATAAATAAGCAGAGACAGTTTAAGTGAAGGACACAGTCATAGGTGAAGCAGGACTCCAGTCGGTAAATGAAGCAGACACAATAATATGGAGCGGGGCACAGTAATAAGTGAAGCAGACACAGTCAAAAGTTGAGAGCAGATGTGCAGCCTAATATTGAAGCATACACTGTCGTTAGTTAGCAAGATGCCAGTCATAAGAGAAGCAGACACAGTAATAACGTGAAGCACGACAAATATTAAGTGAAGCAGACACAGTCCATAAGTGAAGCAGAGTCATAAGTGAAGCAGACCACAGTCATAAAGTGAAGCAGACTCAGGCATAAGTGAAGAAAGACAAGTCATAAGTGAAAGCAGGACACAGTCATAGTGAAGCAGAGTCATAAGATGAAGCAGACTCTGTCCATAAGTGAAGCAGACACCAGTCTTGAGTGAAGCAGGACACAATCATTAAGTGAAGCAACACAGACATTTTGAGCAGGACACAGTCATAAGTGAAGATAGACACAGTCATAATGAAGCAGACACAGTCATAAAGTGAAGCAGACACAGTCATAAGTGAAGAAGACACAGTCATAAGTTGAAGCAGACACAGTCATAAGTGAAGCGACTGCTCCAAAAAGTGGAAGCAGACACAGGCATAAGTGAACTGACAAGCAGGACTCAGTCATAAGTGATCAGGAACAGTCATTAAGAGAAGCCAGACACTGTCATAATGTGAAGCAGACAAAGTCATATGTTAGCGCGTTGTCCTAAGTGATGCAGTACACTGCCATAAGTAAAGCAAGTCAATGCGTATTATAGTAGACACAGTGATGAAAAGTGAAGAAGGGACAAGCTGACTCTCAGTAATAAGGATGCATGAGTGACACAGGTCATATGTGATGGAGACCACAGGCTAAGTGAAGCACAGGACACAGTCATATGTGAAGGAGGACAGACACAGTTCATAAGGAAGAGACTCTGTCATATGTGAGAGAGACACAGTCATAAGTGAAGCAGACAAGGCCTAAAAGTGAAGCAGAACAGTGCTAAGTAAGGCAGATCACAGTCTCTTAAGTGAAGCAGAACCAGTCAAAAGTGAAACAGAACACTAGTATAAGTGAAGCAGAACAGTCAAAAGTTGAAGCAGACTCGGTCAAACGTGAAGCAGAAAACGTTCATAAGTGAAGCAGGACACAGTCATAAGTGAAGCAGACACAGGCAAAAGTGAAGCAGACACATTCAAAAGTGAAGCACATCTGTCAAATGGAAGCAGACACGGTCAAAAAGTGAATGCAGACACCATTTTATAAAGTGAAGACAGACACAGTCCCTAAGTGACAGCAGACAACAGTCATAAGTGACGCTGGACAGTCTTAATTGAAGCAGACACAGTCATAAGAGAGGGAGACAGTCATAAGTGAAGCTGAACAGTCGACAGTGAAGCAGTCACATTCATAAGTGAAGGAGAGCCAATCATAAGTGAAGCAGGACTCTGTCAAAAGTGATAGTCACACTGTAAATCAAGTGAAGCAGAACAACCCGTCGCAACGAGGGGAAGCAGACACAGCAATAAGTTAAGCAGAGTCATAAGTGAAGCAGGCACAGTGGAAAGTGAAGCAGTCATCGCAGACTCAGTCAATAACGTGAATCAGAAACAGTCATAATAGTGAAGAGAAACAGTCATAAGTGAAGCAGATCTCAGTCATAAGTGAAGCAGGACACAGTCATGTTTGTCAGGACACAGTCATAAGTGAAGCAGACACAATCATAAATAAGCCGACACAGTCTTAAAGTGTAGCAGACACAGTCATAAGTGAAGCAGACAATAATAATGAAGCAGACACAGTCATAAGTGAAAGGGATCACAGTCATTGGAGAAGCAGGACATAGTCGACAGTGAAGCAGACACAGTCGTAAATGAAGGCAGGACACAATTAATAAGTGAAGCAGACTCTGTCAAAAGTGAAAGCCACACACTGTAATTAGTGAACCAGACATACGTCGCAAGAGAAGCAGACATAGTCATAAAGTGAAGCAGAACACAGTCAAAAGTGAAGCAGACACAGTCAAAAAATGAAGCAGATGCAAGACCTAAAGTGAAGCACACAGTAGTTAGTTAGGCAGAACGCAGTCATAGAGAATCAGACACAGTAATAACTGAAGCAGACTCAGTTCATAGTGAAAGCACAGCCATATTGAAGCAGGACACAGTCATAAGTAAAGCACACCACGGGCATAAGTGAAGGCAGACAGACTCCAGTCATAAGACGGCTGGCACAGTCATAAGTGAAGCAGACACAGTCATAAGTGAGCAGACCACAGTCATAAGTGAAGCAGACTCATAAGTTGAAGCGACCACAGTTCATAAGGAAAGCCCTCACAGACACAGTCATAAGTGAAGCAGGAGCATAAGTGAAACAGACACAGTATGTAAGTGTAGAAGGAGTCATAAGAGAAGCAGCAAGCTTAGTGAAAGGAGACAAGTAATAAAATACACCAGAAACAGCCATTAAGTGAAGCCAAGGAAACCAGTCATAAGCAAAGCAGACCACAATGATGAAGTAAGCAGTTCGGTGAAATGTGCAGCATAACAAGGCAAAGTTAAGCAAGGACACAGTCATAAGTGAAGCAGACCACAGTCATATGTTAAGCAGCCACAGTCAAGAAAGAGTGAAGCAAGTACTCTAGTGAAAAAAGTGATGCAGACCACAGTCATAAGTGAAGCAAAACACCCCCAAGCCTTAAAAGAAAGCACAGTAAATAAGTGAAGCAGAAAACAGTGACCATGTGAAGCAAAAACATCAAAAGTGTAGAAGACACAGTCTAAGTGAAGCAGACACCAATCATAAGTGAAGCAGACACAGACTTATATGATGCAGCACAGGCAAAAGTAAAGCAGACACAGTCATAAGTGAAGCAGACACAGGCAAAAGTGAAGAGACCAAGTTCAAAGTGAATCAGTCTCAGTCAAAAGTGAAGCAGACACAGTCATAAGTGAAGCAGACAGTCTTAAGTGAAGCAGACAGAGTCAAAAGTGAAGCACAGTCATGCGTATAGTAGACACAGTGAAAAGTGAGAAGACAAGCAGACTCAGTAATAAGAGAAGCAGACACAGTCATAATGAAGGAGACACAGTCATAAGTGAAGCAAGACTCAGTCATATGATGAGAGAGAGACACAGTCATAAGTGAAGCAGACAAGCCAAAGTGAAGCAGACCCGTCATAAGTGAAGGAGACACAGTCATTAGTGAAGCGACAAAGTCATAAAGTTAAGCGCTGACCTAAGTGACGCAGACAAGCCTTAGTATTCAACACTGTGTTCAACCTTAGGACGGAAGACCTACTGCGACTAGTGGATGGTACACTATGACCCCGCCTCCATCCTGCCTTACACGTACCACATAGCAGTATTATAAACTCGTTCTACGGGCCCTATGCGTACTTTCTTCAGATTGTTGGACTGTCACATCGACTCCAGGTTGAAGGGACTGATTAACCCTCCATTCTCCTACTTCTCCTTTACACCTTCCTCTTTGTATTGGATGATGAAAGCCACTGTGTGGCGAATCGTTTCCTGAATAAAGATATCCCATATGCTGCATAAGTGTCTCAATCTTCAACTTGTAGGGTTTTGAAACAACTCATCACTCTGTCAGTCACAGCAGCATCATGGGATTTGTTACAAAGAATTCCTTCATCACTTGTTCAACCTTTGGACGCATGACATAACCTTCGATAGTGGATGGTACCACTATTGACCCCGCCTCCAATCTGCTTCCACGTCACCTCACTACAGTATATAAGCACGTCTACGGCCCCTTAATGATGTACTTTCTACAAGATTTATGGATGGAACACATCGATCCAGGTTGAGGGGACTGATTACCTCATTCTCCTTCTTCCTTACCACCTTCCTCTTTGTATTGGGGACTGATGAAGCCACTGGTGCGGCGACACGTTTACTGAATAAAGATTCACAAATGCTGCATCATAGTGTCTAATCTTCACCTTGTCGGATTTTCAAACCACTCATCCACCGTCATCTTACATTGTTCACCACGTCTCTTACATTGTTCACCACGTTCTTACATTGTTCACCACGTCTATTACCATTGTTCACCAGTCTATTACATTGCTCTCATGTCCTATTTAATTGCTCACCACGTCTTTTACATTGCTCACCACGTCTATTAAATTGTTTCACCATGTCTATTGCATTGTTCACCACGTCCATTACATTGTTAACCATGTCTATTACATTGGCTCACCACGTCTATTAAATTCTTCTACTTGTCTATTACATTGTTTCACATGCTATTACACTGTTCACCATGTCTATTACATTGTTCACCTTGTTATTACCATTGTTCAACACCATGTCTATTGAACTTTGTTCCCATGTCTTATTAATTGTTCACCATGTCTATTACATTGTTAACCACCGTCTTTTAACTGTTCACCAAATCTATTACATTGTTCACCACGTCTATTACATTGTTCACCACGTCTATACTACAATGTTTCACCAGGTCTATTACAATGTTCACCATGTCTATTGCATTATTCACCACGTCTATTACATAATGCACCATGTCTTATTACATTGTTCACCATGTCTATTACATTGTTCAACCCGTCTATTACAACGGTCACATCTCTCTTACAGTGTTAACCACGTCTATTACAGTGTTCACCACGTCTTATTACAATGTTCACCATGTCTCTTACATTGTCAACACGTCTATTATACTGGTCACCATTTTTCTATCTACATTTGTTCACCATTTCTATTACAATGGTCACCATTTCTATTACATGATCACGTTATTATTACATTGTTCACCGATCTATTACATTGTTTCACACGTCTATTTACATTGTTTCGTTCACCAAGTCTTTTACTTGTTCACCACGGACTAGTAAATTGTTTCACCGTCTATTACATTGTACACCACGTACTTTTACAATGTTCACCATGTCTCTTACATTGTTCACCACGTCTATTATTACTGGTACACCATTTCTATTACATTGTTCACCTTTTATTACATTGTTCAACGTTTCTTTTACATTGTTCACACGTCTATTACATTGTTCACCGTCTTTTACATTGGTTTCACCACGTCTATTACATTGTTCACCACGCTATTACATTGTTCACCACGTCTATTACATTGCTACTCACCACGTCTATTTACATTGTTCAACCCCACGTTCTAATTACATTGCTTCACATGTCTATTACATTGTTTCACCACGTCCATTACCACCCCCATTTGTTCACCAGGTCTATTACATTGCTCACCACGTCTATTACTATTGTTCACCATGTCTATTAACTTGTTCACCATGTCTATTACCTGTTCACCATGTCTATTACTTTGTTCACATGTCTATTACATTGTTCACCATTGTCTATTACATGTTCACCATGTCTCTATTTACATTGTTCACCTTGTCTATTAAATTGTTCAACACGTCTATTACTTTGTTCACCTCGTCTATTACATTGTTCACCATGTTTTAAAATGTTCACCATGTCCTATTTTATTGTTACCAGCCTTAGTACATTGATTGCTACGTCTATTACAGTGTTCACCATGTCTTATACATTGTTTCCCCATGTCTATTACATTGTTCACTACGTCTATTCCATTGTTCACTACGTTCTATTCATTGCTACAACACGTCTATTACATTGTTCACTTCGTTATTTAGTCCATGTTTCACCTTGTCTATTTCATGATACAACCATGCTCCTATTACATTGGTCACTACGTCTATTACATTGTTTCACTACGTTATTACATTGTTCCCTACTGTTCTATTAATGTTCACTACGTCTATTCATTGTTCCACCCATGTATATTACATTGTTCACCTGTCTATTAACAATGTTCACCATGTCTATTACAATGTTCACCATGTCTGTCACAAGACTAATTTGCTGACATGATTCCCTTTTTTACAAATTACACAAAACCGTTAATTCTAGGAGACTCCAACCTTCCAGTCTGATTGTCCAGACTTTCACAACAAATCATTTTGATTTACTTTCATCACCTTGTTATATTCTAGTTAATTTCTGCTTATTAAACCAGGTAAAATCCTTTCATCAACGTTACACCTTCTTGACAGTATTTCCATTAAAATAATTTATGTCATCACAAGTTCAGTTGTGACCAAAACCTCCCACTTTATATCTTTCTCTTTAACTTCCCATATAAAAATTGTTTCCCAGCACATTAAATTTTCATTGTTTGTCGACATCTAACTATAACAAAAGTAGACAGTTAATGTTGATATCAGACATCCGTGTCTATATCACAGTAAAATCCTGCCTTCACTTCCTTATTACCATAAAATGAGTCGAACTCACTTCCTGACATGTTTTCAGACTACCTGTTACAGTTTGCAATAACTTCTTTTCACATTCCTTGGTTATGTCTATCGACCTAAATGAGAGGCCTAAAAAAATTTTCCACGAGTGTCAGCAAGGGACATTATTTCTCTGAAAATACATAGGCCTATGAAATGCACATTTATCTTTTTATAACATCAAATTTTTACATGGCTAAAAACTGTTATTCTGCTCGTTTATTTCAAAGCCCAGCCTTATAAAAAGTATACAACCACCCCCACAGGATGCGACCCACCTTATAGTCGGACTAACACCAGGGTTTCTTACTGATATATAAACAGGGGCAGCAGGTGAATGGGAAAAACATTCTCAACGTTTCCACACTGCCGGGAATCGAACACGGACAGTAGGTATGTGAGGCGGTGTGCGCTACCACGCAAACACGGGGACAACTATTGTCATATCTTTGCAACCAAATAAGATACAGACATTAATGTTTCATCATTATATATGTTTTTAAGGCATTAGGAATCAGTTTTTATTATTAAATGTTACCAGAAGTTCATAACAACTAATTTCAACTGTAAATATTTATTGAAAAAATATAATATTCCCATCCTAGTAACAAGCACATAGGCCCATATATTATATAATACTAGAACATAGCACATAGGCCCAGTATTATTATATACTCCTAGTAACAAGCACATGGCCCATATATTATATAAAAAAAATCCTAGAGTAACAAGCACATAGGGCCCATATATTATATAATCCTTGTAACAAGCAACATAGGCCATATGTTATATAATCATGCAGAAACAAGCATATAGGCCCATATATTATATAATTACTAGTAACAAGCACATGGGCCCATATATTATATAATCCTCAGTATCAGACACATAGGGCCCCATTATTATATAATCCTAGTTAACAAGCACGTAGGCCCATATATTTTATTAATCATAGTAACAATCACATAGGCCCATATAATTATATAATCTAGTAATCAAGCATTTTAGGACCTTATATTATATAATCCTAGTAAACAAGCACATAGGCCATATATTATATTAATCCTAGTGACAAGCACATAGGCCATATTTTTTATAATCCTAGTAACAAGCATATAGGCCCATTATATTTTATATTCCTAGTAACAAGGCATTTAGGCCCATATATTATATAACCTAGTACAAGCATATAGGCCAACATATATTATATAATCCTAGTAACAAGTATAGGCCAATATATATTATATAATACTTGTAAAAGCACATAGGCCCATATTATTATATAATTCCTAGTATCAAGCACATAGGTTTCCCCATATCATTATATATTCCTAGTAACAAGCTTTTTAGGCCCATTATATTATATAAATCCTAGTAACAAGCACATAGGCCCCATATATTAATAATCCTAGTAACATGACTATAGGCCCATATTTTATATAATCCTAGTAACAAGCACATGGGCCCAATATTATTATTAATCCTAGTAACAAGCAATGGGCCCATATATTTTAGAATCTAGTAACAAGCACATGGGGCCCATATTTTATATAATCCTGTATACAAGCACATGGGCCCATATATTATATTAATCGTTACGAGTAACAAGCTGATGGGCCCATATATTATATAATCGTAGTTACAGTAAAAAAGCAGATGGGCCCATATATTATATATCCTAGTAACAAGCACATGTGGCCCATATATTTATAATCCTCGTAACAAAGCTCATGGGCCATATATTATATAATCTTAGTAACAAGCAGATGGGCCCATCATAATATTATTTTATCCTAGTATCAAGCACATGGGCGCCCATATATTATATACTCCTAGTAACTAGCACATGGGCCATATATTTATAATCCTAAGTAACAAGCCACATGGGCAATATATTTTATATCTAGAGTAACAGCATCATTGGCCATTTATTTTATTATCCTAGTAACAAGCTCATGGGCCATATATTATATTATCCTGTAACACAAGAAATGGGGCCCATATATTATATAATCCTAGTAACATGCACCATGGGCACCATATATTATATAATCCTAGTAACACGCACATAGGCCCATATATATATATAATCCTCAGTAATAACAAGCAAACATGGGGCCCATATATTATATAATCCTAGTAACAAGCACATAGCCCATATATTATATAATCTAGTAACAAGCACAATGGGCACATATTTTATAATCATAGTAAACAAGAACATAGGCCCATATATTATATAATTCCTATTAACAAGCACATGGCCCATTATATTATATAATCCTCTTTAACAAGCCACATAAGCCCATATATTATATAATCCTAATACACAAGAACATACGGCCCATATTTATTTTAATCCTAGTAAAAGCATATTGCCCACTATATTATATATCCTAGTACACAAGCACATAGGCCCATTATATTTTATAATCTAATAACAAGCACATAGGCACATTTATTTATATATTCTTGTAACTAAGCAATTAGGCCATATACTTTATATAATTAGTAACAAGCACATGGCCCATTGATATTATATTTCTAGTAACATGCATATAGGCCCATTATATTATATAATCCTAGTAACCAAGCTATATAGGGCCCATATATTATATAATCTTAGTAACAGCACATAGGGCCCATATATTATATAATCCTAGTATCAAGCACATAGGCACATATTAATTATTAATCCTAGAGTAAACAAGTATATAGGCCATATATTATATAATCCTATATAACAAGCACATGGGCCCATATTTTATTTATCTAGTTACCAAGCATATAGGCCTTTATTTTTTTATATTCCTAGTGTAACAAGCATATTGGCCCATATAGTAGATAATCCTGTAACAAGCATATAGGCCCATTTATTATATAACCCTAGAGTAACAAGACATAGGCCCATTTATTATATAAGCCTAGTAACAAGCACATGGGCCCATATATTAGATATACTAGTAACAAGCACATGCGGGCCTATATATTATATATCTTGTAACAAGCATATAGGCCATAAAATTATTTTAATCCTAGTAACAAGCCATAGGCCCATATATTATATAATCCTCGTAAACAAGCGCATTGGACCATATATTATATAATCCTCTGTAAACAAAGAAATGGGACAATTTATTATATAATCCTAGTAACAAAGCACTAATCCCACTATTATATAAGCCTCAGTAAACATGCGCATTGGACATATATTATTTATTCCTAGTAACAAGCACATAGGCCCTTATATTCATAATAATCCTAGTATACAAGCACATAGGCCCATATATTATTATTAATCTAATACAAGCAACATTGGCCCTTTATATTATATAATCCTAGTAACAAGAACATAGGCCCATAATTTTATTATAATCCTAGTAACAAGCACATAGGCCCATATATTTTTTAATCCTAGTAACAAGCACCATAGGCCCATATATTATATAATACTAGTAACAAGCACATAGGCACTTATATTATATAATATAGTAACAAGCACATAGGCCCCATATATTATTATAATCTAGTAACAAGCACATGGGCCTCATATATTTTATAATCCTGTAAAAAGCACATAGGCCATATATTATTTAATCATTGTAAAACAAGAGACAAAGAACTACTAGGCCCATATATTATATAATCCTAGTAACATGGCACATAGGCCCACTATATTATATAATCCTTGTAACAAGAACATAGGCCCATATATTATATAATCCTAGTAACAAGAACTAGGCCCATATATTATATATCCTTGTTACAAGCACATAGGCCCATATATTCATATATATCCTAAGTTACAAGCACCATAGGGGCCCAAATATATTATCATAGTAACAAGCACATTGGCCCTATATTATAGAGTCCTACAGTAACAAGCTAATGGGCCCATATTAGATATATCATAGTAAATCTAAGCAACATAGGCACCATTAATTATTTGTTCTAGTAACAAGCGATAGGCCATATATTATATAATCCTAGTAACAAGCACATAGGCTTTATATTATATATTCCTAGTAACAAGCACAGGGCCCCCATATTTATATAATCATTCAGTTACAAGCACATAGGCCCATATATTATATAATCCCAGTAACAAGAATAGGCCCATATATTTATATCCTAGTAACACGCACATAGGCCCTATATATTAAATAATCCTAGTAACAAGCACATGGGCCCTTATATTATATAATCCTAAGTAACATAGCACATTAGGCCATTATTATATAATCCTAGTAATACATAGCACATAGGCCATATTATTATATAATCTAGTAACATGCACATTGACCATATATTATATTAATCCTAGTAAACAAGCACATAGGCCTATATATTATATAATCCTTGTACAAGCAATAGGCCCAATATAATTATTTAATCCTAGTAAACACGCAATAGGCCCATAGATTATATAATTTAGTATAAATAAATAAAATAAACAAGCACTAGGCCCATATATTATATAATCCTAGTAACAAGCACATAGGCCCAAATATATAATCCTAGTAAAAGCACAGAGGCCAATATATATATGTACTAGTAACAAGCTCATGGCGCCCCTTATTATTATATAATCTAGTAACAGCACATAGGTCCATATATTTTATTATCAAGTAACATGCACATAGGCCATTATATTATATAATCCTAAGTAAACAAGCCACAGGGGCCCATATAGTTTATATCCTTGTACAAGCACATAGGCCACATATATTATATAATCCCTGTAACAAGCGCATAGGCCCTTATATAATAGAATCCTAGTAACTAGCACATAGGCCTATATATGAAATAATCCTAGTAGTAAACAAGCACATGGTCCCATATATTATATAATCCTTACTTAACAAAGCACATAGGCCCATATATTTATAATCTAGTAAACAAGCACATAGGCCAATATATTATAATAATCCTAGTAACAAGCACATAGACCAATATATTATATAATCTAGTAACAAGACATTGGCCTATATATTATATAATCATTTAACAAGCACATAGGCCCATATATTTTATAATCCTGTAAACAAGCACATTAGGCCCATATATTATATAATCCTAATACAAGCACATAGCCTATATATTATATAATTCTTAAAGAACAACATTCTATGCATTTTATTGCTTCCTGATGAGACCCAAACATGACCAGCCTAAAAAATTAATTTACGCCAGAAAGGACTGAATATGTGAGGCTCTTTATTGCTCTATAGACCAGCAGACTGTCTCCTGCCTTCTATGAAGCAGTCTGAAGTGAAGCAGACTCAGTTTAGGAGAAGCAAAACCAGTCATAAGAGAAGCAGACAGAGTTCATAAAGTGAAGCAGACACAGTGAAAAGTGAAGGGACAAGCAGACTCAGTCATAACGTGAATAATAAACCAGTCTTAAGGAAATCAGTCTCATCACATTGTGAAGTAGACAGTGTCATAAGCAAAGTACCGTTATAGTGAAGCAGTCACAAAGCCAAAAGTAAATCATACACAGTCATTAGTTAAGCAAGACCCAGAATAGTATAATGAAACACAGTCATAAGTGAAGCAGACTTACAGTATAAGAGACCTCAGTCATAAAGTGAAGCAGACCCAGTCATAAGAGAAGCATTACACGCGTCTTAAGAGAACCAACAGTCATAAAAGTGAAGCAGGACCCAGTCATAAGAAGAAGCATACACAGTCATCAAGAGAAGCAGACCACAGTCATAAGAAATCCGCACAGTCATAAGTGAGCAACAGGCTAAGTGAAGCACAGGTATAAGTGAAGCACAGGTCATAAGTGAGCATCAGTCAGAAGTGAAGTACAGTCATAAGTGAAGCGCAGTCATAAGTGAAGCGACCCAGTGATAAGTGATGCACAGTCATAAGTGAAGCAGACACAGTGACAAGTGAAGCAGAGTATAAGTGAAGCAGCACATTCATAAGTGAAGCATACACCAGTCATAAGTGAAGCAGACCAGTCTAAGTGAAGCCGATACAGTCATAATGTTAAGCACCAGAAATATAGTGAAGCCAGACAAGTGATGAAAAGTGAAGCCAGACAAGCAGGGGGCTCAGTAATAAGAGAAGCCAGACACAGTCATAAGAAAACAGATAAACAGTCATAAGATTAAACAGGGACTACACTCACAAGTGAAAGCAGACACGGTTCATAAGTGAAGCAGGACACAGTCAAAAGTGAATTATCAGTCATTAGTGAAGCTGACACAGTCAAAATTGAAGCAGACACAGTCAAAATGTGAAGCAGCACACATGTCAAAAGTGAAGCAGAAGAAAAAAGTCAAAAAGTGAAGAAGACACGTTATCAGAGAAGCACAGGCAAAAGTTGAAGCCAGCACAGTCATAAGTGAACAGACACAGGCACAAAAGTAAAGGTCAGACATGTATAAGTGAAGCAAGACACAGACATAATGAAGCAGACACAGGCAAAGCGAAGCAGACACAGGCAAAAAGCGAAGCAGACACAGTCAAAAGCGAATGAGACTCCGTCAAATGTGAAAGAGGGACACATTAATAAGTGAAGCAGACAAAGTCATAAGTGGAGCATACACAGTTGAAAAGTGAAGCACGTATAAGTGAAGCAGACACAGTCAAAAGTGAAGCAGTCTCTGTTAAAAGTGAACTACGCACTGTAATTAGAGTCAGAGACAACTTCGCAGAGAAGCTGACACTAGTCATAAGTGAAGCCAGACACAGTCATAATTGAAGAGAAACCAGTCATAAGTGAAGCAGACTCAGTGAAAGTGAAGCAGGAAACAGTCATACGTGATGCAGACACACGGGGACATAAGTGAACGCAGACACAGTTAATTAGTGAAGTAGACACAGAGAAAAGGTGAAGCAGCAAGCTGGACTCAGTCTTAAGTGAATCAAGAAAGAGTCATATGTGAGCAGACACAGACATAAAGTGAAGCAAGACCAGTCATAAGGGAAGCAGGACACAGTGAAATGTGAAGCAGACACACAGTCATTCGTGAAGCAGCACACAGACATAAGTGAAGCAGACACAGTCATTAAGTGAAGTAGACACAGTTGAAAAGTGAAGCAGACAAGCAGACCTCAGTCATAAGTGAAAACAGAGGAAAGAGTCTAAGTGAAGCAGGGACACAGGTCATAAGTGAAGCTGGGGACACAGGCATAAAGTGAAGCAGGGACACCAGTGAAAAGTGGAAGCAGGGACACAGTTCTTACGTGCAGCAGACACAGACATAAGTGAAGGCTGACACAGTCATAAGTGTGGAAGCAGACACAGTGCAAAGTGAAGCAGACAAGAGGCTCAGTAATAAGTGAGAGACACAGTCATGTGCGAAGGAGACACAGTCATAAGGTGGAAACAGATCAGTCATAAGTGAAAAAGACACGGTCAAAGTGAAAAATGCGGCAGTATAATTGAAGCAGAAACAGTCATAGTGAAGGCTGGACACAGTCATAAGTGAAGCAGGCACAGTCAAAAGTGAAAGCCGACACCGTTCATAAGTGAAGCAGAACGGTCAAAAGTGAAGCAGACACAGTATACAGTGAAGTAGACACACAGTCATTAGTGCTAAGCAAACACAGGCAAAAGTGAAAGCAGACACATTCAAAAGTTGAATGCCACTCAGTCATAAGGGCACGCAGGACACGGTCAAAAGTGAAGAGACACAGTCATTAAGTGAAGCAGACTCAGTCATAAGGTGAAGCTGACACACGTCAAAAGTGAAGCAGTAGACAGTCAAATGTTGAAGGCAGACTCTAGTCAAAGTTAATTCTGATAAGTATTAAGTAAAAGCAGACACAGTCTAAAAGTGTGAGGAAATGCACAGTCATAGTGAAGGTGACACAGTCAAAGTGAGCAGCCGCAGTCAAAGTGAAGCAGATACCCAATCATAAAAGTTGATAAGCAGACAAATTCATATGTGAACATGCTCCACAGTCATAAGTGAAAGACAGACACAGTCCTAAGTGAAGCAGACAGCCATAAATGAGCAGACACTGTCATAGTGATGGAGAGAGGTCATCAGTGAAGCAGACAAAGTCATGTGTGAAGCAGACACAGGCAAAAAGTAAAAGCAGACACAAGTCCAAAAAGTGAATCAGATCATTCGTAAGTGAGGCAGACACTGGCTTAAGTGAAGCAGGGTCTCGTCCAAAGTGAAAGCACAGCATAAGTGAAGCAGACACAGTCAAACGTGTAAAGGAGACACAGTCAAAAGTGAAGCAGACACAGGTTCATAAGTGAAGCAGCACAATCATAAGTGGAGCAGGACACAGTCATAAGTGAAGCAGAAACAGTCATAAGTGAAGCAAGACAGTCATAAAGGAAGCAGTACAGTCATAAGTAAGGGGAGACCATCAAAAGTGAAAGCAGACACAAGGTCGACAGTGTGAAAGCAGGGGACACAGTCATAAGGTGAAGCAGACACCAATCATAAGTCGAAGCAGAATCTGTCAAAAGGGAAGTTAAACTGTATTAGTGAAGGCAGACAACGTCGCAAGCGAAGCATGAGACACAGTCATAATTTAAGCAGAGTCATAAAGTGGAAGCAGGCAATTGAAAAGTGAAGCAGACAAGCAGTCTCAGTCTTAAGTGAATCAGAAACAGTCATAAATGGAGCTGACACAGTCATAAGTGAAGCAGAAACAGTCACAAGTGAGTGAGCAGGACACAGTCATAAGTGAAAGCAGACACAGTCATAAGTGAAGCACAGGCTCAGTCAAAAAGTGAAGCAGGTACAATGTCATAACAAAAGCCAGTTATAAGTGAAGCAGATACAGTCAAATGTGAGCAGGAGACGCAGCAAAAGTGAAGCACATACACAGGCAGTTAGTTTAGCAGAACGCAGTCATAAGAGAAGCAGACACAGTCACAACTGAAGCAGACTAGTTCATAAGTAAAGTACAGCCATAAATGAAGCAGGACACAGTTATACGTAAAGCAGGGACATGGCCATAAGTGAAGCAGACACTGTCATAAGTTGAAAAGAATAGTCATAAACGAAGCAGGACGCAGTCATATCGTGAAGCACGACACAGTATAAGTGAAGCAGAGTCATAAGTGAAACAGACACAGTCATAAGTAAGCAGAGTCATATGTGAATCAGACACCGACATAAGTTAAGCACAGTCATATTGGAAGCAGACAGCCTATAAAGTGAAGGAAGGACACAGTCATAAACGAAGCTGAAAATCATAAGTGAAGCAGATACGGTGTGAAAAGTGAAGCAGACACAGTCACTAAGTGAAGCAGACACAGTCCGAAGTGAAGCAGACACAGGCAAAAGTTAAGCAGACACAGTCAAGAGTTGAAGCAGACTACCCAAAAGTGAAGCAGACACAGTCATATAAGGAGCAAGACACAGCCTAAAATAAAGCAGGACTCAGTCATAAGTGAAGCAGACAAAGTCAATAAGTGAAGCATGGACAATGTCATAAGGTAAGCGACTGTCTAAGTGATGCAGACACAGCCATTAGGGTAATGACAGTCTGCGTTAGGTTAGACACAGTGAAAAGTGAGAGACAAGCAGATCTCCAGTAATAAGAGAAGCAGGACACAGTCATATGTGTAGGAGACACAGTCATTAAGTGAAAGCAGAAAACAGTCATTGTAAGGAGTCACGTATAAGTGAAGCATGACTCAGTCATATAAATATGAAGCAGTCACAGTCATAAGTGAAGCAGACACAGTCATATGTGAAGGAAGGCACAGTCATAAGGTGAAGCAGACACAGTTTATATGAAGGGAGGCACAGACATTTAGTGAAGCAGACCACAGTAAATAAGTGAAGTAGACTCAGTCGTAAGTGAAGCAGACACAGTCCTAAATAAAGCAGACAAAAGTCTAATTGAAGCAGACAGAGTCTTAAGTGAAGCTGACACCAATCATTAAGTGAATGCAGTCACAGTCATATTTGAAGCAGACTCAGTCTTAAGTGAAGCAGACAGTCTTAAAATGTAGGCCGACCACGTCATAAGTGAAGCAGACCACATTTCATAAGTGAAGAAGACACAGTCATAAGGTGGAAGCAGACAATCATAAATAAGCAGAGACAGTTTAAGTGAAGGACACAGTCATAGGTGAAGCAGGACTCCAGTCGGTAAATGAAGCAGACACAATAATATGGAGCGGGGCACAGTAATAAGTGAAGCAGACACAGTCAAAAGTTGAGAGCAGATGTGCAGCCTAATATTGAAGCATACACTGTCGTTAGTTAGCAAGATGCCAGTCATAAGAGAAGCAGACACAGTAATAACGTGAAGCACGACAAATATTAAGTGAAGCAGACACAGTCCATAAGTGAAGCAGAGTCATAAGTGAAGCAGACCACAGTCATAAAGTGAAGCAGACTCAGGCATAAGTGAAGAAAGACAAGTCATAAGTGAAAGCAGGACACAGTCATAGTGAAGCAGAGTCATAAGATGAAGCAGACTCTGTCCATAAGTGAAGCAGACACCAGTCTTGAGTGAAGCAGGACACAATCATTAAGTGAAGCAACACAGACATTTTGAGCAGGACACAGTCATAAGTGAAGATAGACACAGTCATAATGAAGCAGACACAGTCATAAAGTGAAGCAGACACAGTCATAAGTGAAGAAGACACAGTCATAAGTTGAAGCAGACACAGTCATAAGTGAAGCGACTGCTCCAAAAAGTGGAAGCAGACACAGGCATAAGTGAACTGACAAGCAGGACTCAGTCATAAGTGATCAGGAACAGTCATTAAGAGAAGCCAGACACTGTCATAATGTGAAGCAGACAAAGTCATATGTTAGCGCGTTGTCCTAAGTGATGCAGTACACTGCCATAAGTAAAGCAAGTCAATGCGTATTATAGTAGACACAGTGATGAAAAGTGAAGAAGGGACAAGCTGACTCTCAGTAATAAGGATGCATGAGTGACACAGGTCATATGTGATGGAGACCACAGGCTAAGTGAAGCACAGGACACAGTCATATGTGAAGGAGGACAGACACAGTTCATAAGGAAGAGACTCTGTCATATGTGAGAGAGACACAGTCATAAGTGAAGCAGACAAGGCCTAAAAGTGAAGCAGAACAGTGCTAAGTAAGGCAGATCACAGTCTCTTAAGTGAAGCAGAACCAGTCAAAAGTGAAACAGAACACTAGTATAAGTGAAGCAGAACAGTCAAAAGTTGAAGCAGACTCGGTCAAACGTGAAGCAGAAAACGTTCATAAGTGAAGCAGGACACAGTCATAAGTGAAGCAGACACAGGCAAAAGTGAAGCAGACACATTCAAAAGTGAAGCACATCTGTCAAATGGAAGCAGACACGGTCAAAAAGTGAATGCAGACACCATTTTATAAAGTGAAGACAGACACAGTCCCTAAGTGACAGCAGACAACAGTCATAAGTGACGCTGGACAGTCTTAATTGAAGCAGACACAGTCATAAGAGAGGGAGACAGTCATAAGTGAAGCTGAACAGTCGACAGTGAAGCAGTCACATTCATAAGTGAAGGAGAGCCAATCATAAGTGAAGCAGGACTCTGTCAAAAGTGATAGTCACACTGTAAATCAAGTGAAGCAGAACAACCCGTCGCAACGAGGGGAAGCAGACACAGCAATAAGTTAAGCAGAGTCATAAGTGAAGCAGGCACAGTGGAAAGTGAAGCAGTCATCGCAGACTCAGTCAATAACGTGAATCAGAAACAGTCATAATAGTGAAGAGAAACAGTCATAAGTGAAGCAGATCTCAGTCATAAGTGAAGCAGGACACAGTCATGTTTGTCAGGACACAGTCATAAGTGAAGCAGACACAATCATAAATAAGCCGACACAGTCTTAAAGTGTAGCAGACACAGTCATAAGTGAAGCAGACAATAATAATGAAGCAGACACAGTCATAAGTGAAAGGGATCACAGTCATTGGAGAAGCAGGACATAGTCGACAGTGAAGCAGACACAGTCGTAAATGAAGGCAGGACACAATTAATAAGTGAAGCAGACTCTGTCAAAAGTGAAAGCCACACACTGTAATTAGTGAACCAGACATACGTCGCAAGAGAAGCAGACATAGTCATAAAGTGAAGCAGAACACAGTCAAAAGTGAAGCAGACACAGTCAAAAAATGAAGCAGATGCAAGACCTAAAGTGAAGCACACAGTAGTTAGTTAGGCAGAACGCAGTCATAGAGAATCAGACACAGTAATAACTGAAGCAGACTCAGTTCATAGTGAAAGCACAGCCATATTGAAGCAGGACACAGTCATAAGTAAAGCACACCACGGGCATAAGTGAAGGCAGACAGACTCCAGTCATAAGACGGCTGGCACAGTCATAAGTGAAGCAGACACAGTCATAAGTGAGCAGACCACAGTCATAAGTGAAGCAGACTCATAAGTTGAAGCGACCACAGTTCATAAGGAAAGCCCTCACAGACACAGTCATAAGTGAAGCAGGAGCATAAGTGAAACAGACACAGTATGTAAGTGTAGAAGGAGTCATAAGAGAAGCAGCAAGCTTAGTGAAAGGAGACAAGTAATAAAATACACCAGAAACAGCCATTAAGTGAAGCCAAGGAAACCAGTCATAAGCAAAGCAGACCACAATGATGAAGTAAGCAGTTCGGTGAAATGTGCAGCATAACAAGGCAAAGTTAAGCAAGGACACAGTCATAAGTGAAGCAGACCACAGTCATATGTTAAGCAGCCACAGTCAAGAAAGAGTGAAGCAAGTACTCTAGTGAAAAAAGTGATGCAGACCACAGTCATAAGTGAAGCAAAACACCCCCAAGCCTTAAAAGAAAGCACAGTAAATAAGTGAAGCAGAAAACAGTGACCATGTGAAGCAAAAACATCAAAAGTGTAGAAGACACAGTCTAAGTGAAGCAGACACCAATCATAAGTGAAGCAGACACAGACTTATATGATGCAGCACAGGCAAAAGTAAAGCAGACACAGTCATAAGTGAAGCAGACACAGGCAAAAGTGAAGAGACCAAGTTCAAAGTGAATCAGTCTCAGTCAAAAGTGAAGCAGACAAAGTCATAAGTGAGAGGACAAGTCTTAAGTGAAGCAGACAGAGTCAAAAGTGACGCACAGTCATGCGTTATAGTTGACACAGTGAAAAGTGAGAAGACAAGCAGACTCAGTAATAAGAGAAGCAGACACAGTCATAATGAAGGAGACACAGTCATAAGTGAAGCAAGACTCAGTCATATGATGAGAGAGAGACACAGTCATAAGTGAAGCAGACAAGCCAAAGTGAAGCAGACCCGTCATAAGTGAAGGAGACACAGTCATTAGTGAAGCGACAAAGTCATAAAGTTAAGCGCTGACCTAAGTGACGCAGACAAGCCTTAGTATGGAAGGGGGCGGGGCCCAAGGGGACCACCCTAGTCGAAGTAGGCTTCGCCCAAAATTTTAACAAGTTTTTTGAAGAATTTTTTGAACAAGATCCCATGATGCGCTGTGCGACTTTTTGGTGAGGGTTTAAAAAACCCGACAAGTTGAAGATTGAGCCCTTACAGCATAGGGAATCTTTTTCAGGAAAACTTTTCCCCACAGGGGTTTCATCACCCAATAAAAGAGGAAGGGTGAAAGGGAAGGAGAAATGGGGTAATCAGTCCCTAAAACCGGATCATTTTTTCACCATCAATTTTGTAGAATGTACAGCATAGGGCCGAGACGTGGCTTATAACTGTAGTGGGGGACTTGAAGCGAGGGAGGCGGGGTCATAGGGTACCACCACTTCGAAGTAGGTTTTCGCCCAAAAAGGTTTTAACAAGTTTTGAAGAATTCTTTGTAACAAGACCCCCATGACCTGTGCTACAGTTGTGATATGGTTTGAAAAACCACATTGAAATTGGACACTTACGGGCAATGGGAATCTTTATTCGGGAAACGTTTCGCCACACAGTGGCTTCATCATCCAATAAAAAAGGGGAAGGTGAAGGAGAGGGGAGAAGAGGTAACAGTCCCTCAACCTGGAGTCGATGTTTCGTCCACAATCTTGTAGAATGTACAGCATAGGGCCGTAGACGGCTTATATACTGATGGGGTTGACGGAAGCGATGGGGGCGGGGTCATTGGTACCATCCACGTCGAAGTAGGGTTTTCGTCCAAAGGTTGAAAAAGGTTAAAAGAATTCTTTGTAACAGACCCATGATCTGCTTGCGACAGTTGTGATGAGGGGTTTAAAAAACCGAAAATTTTAAGATTGAACACTTATGCCTAGGGGAATTTTTATTCGGGAAAAACGTTTCGCCACACAGTGCTTCATCATCCAAAAAAGGGGAAGGTGTAAGGAGAGGGAGAAGAGGTAACAGTCCCTCAACCTGGAGTCGATGTGTTCAGCCCCACAATCTGTAAATGTACAGAAAGGGGGCCGAGACGTGGCTTATAACTGAAGGAGGTGACTGAAGCAGAGGGGGCGGGTCATAGTGGTCCCAAACCACTAGCGAAGTGGGTCTTCGCCAAATTTAACAAGGTTGAAGAATTCTTTGTAACAAGATCCCTGAGCGCGTGTCTGACAGTTGAAAAGAGTGGTTTGAAAACCGACATTAAGATTGAGACACTTATGCAGCATATGGGAATCTTTATTCAGGAAACGTTTCGCCACACAGTGGCTTCATCAGTCCAATACAAGAGGAAGGTGTAAGGAGAGGAGGAGAATGAGGTAATCATCCCTCAACCTGGAGTCGATGTGTTCATCCATCAATCTTGTAGAATGTACAGCATAGGGCCGTAGACGTGGCTTATATACTGTAGTGAGGTGACGTGAAGCAGATGGAGGCGGGTCATAGTGGTACCATCCACTATCGAAGTAGGTCTTCGTCCAAAGGTTGAACAAGTGTTGAAAAAATTCTTTGTAACAAGATCCCATGATGCGCTTGTGTCTGACAGTTGTGATGAGTGGTTTGAAAAACCGACAAGTTGAAGATTGAGACCTTATGCAGCATATGGGAATTTTTTATTCAGGAAACGTTTCGCCCACAGTGGCTTCATCAGTCCAATACAAAGAGGAAAGGTGTAAGGAGAGGAGGAGAATGAGGTAATCAGTCCCTCAACCTGGAGTCAAATGTGTTCAGCCCAAATCAATCTTGTAGAATGTACAGCATAGGGCCTTAGACTGGCTTATATACTTAGTGAGGTGACGTGAAGCAGATGGAGGCGGGGTCAAGTGGTACCATCCACTAGTCGAAGTAGGTCTTCGTCCAAAGGTTGAACAAGTGTTGAAAAATTTCTTTGAAACAAGATCCCATGATGCGCTGTGTCTGACAGTTGTGATGAGTGGTTTGAAAAACCGACAAGTTGAAGATTGAGACACTTATGCAGCAATGGGAATCTTTTATTCAGGAAACGTTTCGCCACACAGTGGCTTCATCAGTCCAATACAAAGAGGAAGGTGTAAGGAAGGAGGAGAATGAGGTAATCAGTCCCTCAACCGGGAGTCGATGTGTTCAGTCCATCAATCTTGTAGAATGTACAGCATGGGCGTAGACGTGGTTTATATACTGTAGTGAGGTAAACGTGAAGCAGATGGAGGCGGGGTCATAGTGGTACCATCCACTAGCCCGAAGTAGGTCTTCGTCCAAAGGTTGAACAAGTGTTGAAGAATTCTTTGTAACAAGATCCCATGATGCTGCTGTGTCTGACAGTTGTGATGAGTGGTTTGGACAAAAACCTACAAAGTTTTAAGGGAATTGCAACACTTATCAGCCATAATGGGAATTTTAAGGAAAAGGGGTTTCGCCCCACCAGTGGGCTTCCATAAATTTAATTTACAAAGGAAGGGTATAAGGAGGGGGAAGGAGGAAGGGAGGGGGTTCTTTACCCTCACCTTAAAGTAGGTTTCGTCCAAAATCAATTTTGAAGAATGTAAAAAGGGGCCCAGACGTGGGCTATTATAGTTTGAGGGACTTTGAAAGAGAAGGGAGGCGGGGTCTATTAAAAACTTTCCACACAAGTGGTCTTCGCCCAAAATTGAAAAGGTGTGAAGGGGAAAATGTAAAAAGCCCCCAGGGAGTGTGTGTTCGAAAATTTGAGATTTTTAAAAAGCCGTATTGAGTTGGCATTATGAATAAGGGGGGAATTTTTTAACAGGACGGGGCAAGTGGTTACATCCAATACAAAGGGGGTTTGTAAAGGGAAAAGGGGAAAAATTTTTGGGTAAAAAGTCCCTACCTGGGTCGAAGTTTCGATGATGTTTGAAAGACCGCATTAAGGGCCTTAGCGCTAGGGATCTTATTCAAGGAAACGTCGCCACAACTGTTCATCCGTCCAATTAAGGGGAGGTTAAGGAGATTTGAAAAAAGGGGAATCTCTAAACCCAGTCGGGGTTCAGCCTTTTGTAAAGACAGTAAGACTGGCTATTATGTGGATAGGGGGTGGACTCATAGTGACCTCCCATCAAGTGGTTTTCCCGCCCAAAAAGGGTTGAACAAGTTATGAAGAATCTTTTAACAAGTCCTGATCTGTGTTTTCTACAGTTGTGGATGGTGAAAACCGACAAGTGGATAGACACTATCAGTTGGGACTATTACAGGAACGTCTTTCCCCACAGTCTTAATCAGTCCTCGGAGGTGTGAAGAGGGAGGGAAGAGTATCCCCTATGACAAGTTTCCCATAATCTGAAGGTCTACAGTCGTAGACTTGTGGTTTTAACAATATCACAATTCAGACCACAGCACATATGGATCTTGTTAAAAAGAATTTTCCAACACTTGTTCAATCCTTTGAACAAGACCTAACTCGATAGTGGATGGTAATAGACCCCCCTATCAAGCTTCATCACCTCAATCATATAAAGCCCGTCTACGGCCCTAGCGGGCTTATACAGATTGAGGGACTGAACATGAAGGGAGGGACATGATTACCCCCCATTCTTCTCTCCTACACTTTCCTCTTTGTATTGGCGATGGCCACCTTTAGTGTGGGAAACGCCTGAATAAAGATTCCATATGCAGCATAATGTCTCAACTTAACATGTGGTTTTTCAAACCACCTCATCACAATGTAAAAGCAGTAAGGGACTTGAGAAAGGGAATTCTTCAAACACTTGTCCAAACCTTTGGACAAAGCCAAACTGACAAAAGTGGAGGTCCCACAGACCCGTCATTGGGTTCAGTCCCTCACTACAGAAATAGGTCTCGCCCATGCTGTAGAATCTACAAGATTGATGGACGGGAACATGACTAGGTTGAGGGACTGATACCTCATTCTTCTTTCCTCCCCCTTCCCTCTTTGTAATGGCTGATGAGCAGAGTGGGAAACGTTCCTGAAAAGATTCCCATAATGCTGCATAAGTGTCTCAATCTTAACTTGTCGGTTTTTCAAACCACCATCACAACTGTCAGACACAGAAAGCTCATGGGATCTTGTTACAAAGAATTCTCAACACTTGTTCAACCTTTGACGAAGACCTACTTCGACTAGTTGATGGTACCACATACCCCGCCTCCATCTGCTTCACGTCACCTCACTACAGATATAAGCCACGCTAGGGCCCCTAATGGTTTGTACATTTCTTAAAAGTTTGATGGACTGAACCATCGACTCCAGGTTAGGACTGATTACCTCTTCTCCTCCTCTCCTAAACCTTCCTCTTTGATGGACGAGAAGCCACTGTGGTGGCGAAACGTTTCCTGAAAAAAGATCCCATAGCTGCAAAGGGTCTCAATCTTAAACTTGGGGTTTTTCAAACCACTCACACAACGTCAGACACAGCAGCCATCAGGGAAATCTTTTTACAAAGAAATTCTTCAACACTTGTTCAACCTTTTGGACGAAAGACCTACTTCGACTAGTGGATGGTACCACTATGACCCCCTCCATCTGCTTCACGTCACCTCACTACAGTATATAAGCCACTTCTAACGGCCCTATGCTGTACATTCTACAAGATTGATGGCTGAACACATCGACCCAGGTTGAGGACTGATTACCTATCTCCTCCTCTCCTACACCTTCCCTTTGTATTGGACTGATGAAGCCACTGTGTGGCAAACGTTTCCTGAATAAAGATTCCCATATGGCATAATGCTCAATCTTCAACTGTCGGTTTTTCAACCACTCATCACAACTGTCAGACACAGACATAGGGATCTTTTACAAAGAATTCTTCAACACTTTCAACTTTGGACGAAGACTACCTTCGACTAGTGGAGGTCCACTAAGACCCCCCTCCATCTGCTTCACGCACCTCACTACAGTAAAAGCCACGTCTACGGCCCTATGCTGTACTTTCCCTACAAGATTGAGACTGAACACTTCGACTCCGGGTTGGGGGACTGATTACCTCATTCCTCCTCTCCTTACACTTCCTCTTGTTTTGGGAAACTGATGAAGCCACTGTGTGGGAAACGTTTCCGAATAAAGTTCCCATATGCTTGCATAAGTGTCCTCAATCTTCAACTTGTGGGTTTTTCAAACCACTCATCACAACTGTCAGACACAGCAGCATCATGGGATCTTGTTACAAAGAATTCTTCAACACTTTTCAACCTTTGGACGAAGACCTACTTCGACTAGTGGATGGTACCACTATGACCCCCCCTCCACTGCTTCACGTCACCTCATTTACAGTATATAAGCCACGTCTACGGCCCTATGCTGTACATTCTACAAGATTGATGGACTGAACACATCGACTCCAGGTTGAGGGACTGATTACCTCTTTTCTCCTCCTCTCCTTACACCTTCCCTTTTGTATTGGACTGATGAAGCCACTGTGTGGCGAAACGTTTCCTGAATAAAGATTCCAATGCTGCATAAGTGTCTCAATCTTCAACTTGTGGGTTTTTTTCAAACCACTCATCAACAACTGTCAGACACAGCAGCATCATGGGATCTTGTTACAAAAAAATTCTTCAACACTTGTTAAAACCTTTGGACGAAGACCTACTTCGACTATGGATGGTACCACTATGACCCCGCCTCCATCTGCTTCACGTCACCTCACTACAGTATATAAGCCACGTCACGGCCCAAATGCTGTACATTCTACAAGATTGATGGACTGAACACATCGACTCCAGGTTGAGGGACTGATTACCTCATTCTCCTCCTCTCCTTACACCTTCCTCTTTGTATTGGACTGATGAAGCCACTGTGTGGCGAAACGTTTCCTGAATAAAGATTCCCATATGCTGCATAAGTGTCTCAATCTTCAACTTGTCGGTTTTTCAAACCACTCATCACAACTGTCAGACACAGCAGCATCATGGGATCTTGTTACAAAGAATTCTTCAACACTTGTTCAACCTTTGGACGAAGACCTACTTCGACTAGTGGATGGTACCACTATGACCCCGCCTCCATCTGCTTCACGTCACCTCACTACAGTATATAAGCCACGTCTACGGCCCTATGCTGTACATTCTACAAGATTGATGGACTGAACACATCGACTCCGGGTTTGAGGGACTGATTACCTCATTCTCCTCCTCTCCTTACACCTTCCTCTTTGTATTGGACTGATGAAGCCACTGTGTGGCGAAACGTTTCCTGAATAAAGATTCCCATATGCTGCATAAGTGTCTCAATCTTAAACTTGTCGGTTTTTCAAACCACTCATCACCACGTCTCTTACATTGTTCACCACGTCTCTTACATTGTTCACCACGTCTCTTACATTGTTCACCACGTCTATTACATTGTTCACCACGTCTATTACATTGCTCACATGTCTATTACATTGCTCACCACGTCTATTACATTGCTCACCACGTCTATTACATTGTTCACCATGTCTATTGCATTGTTCACCACGTCCATTACATTGTTCACCATGTCTATTACATTGCTCACCACGTCTATTACATTGTTCTCCATGTCTATTACATTGTTCACCATGTCTATTACACTGTTCACCATGTCTATTACATTGTTCACCATGTCTATTACATTGTTCACCATGTCTATTGCATTGTTCACCATGTCTATTACATTGTTCACCATGTCTATTACATTGTTCACCACGTCTTTTACATTGTTCACCACATCTATTACATTGTTCACCACGTCTATTACATTGTTCACCACGTCTATTACAATGTTCACCACGTCTATTACAATGTTCACCATGTCTATTGCATTATTCACCACGTCTATTACATTATTCACCATGTCTATTACATTGTTCACCATGTCTATTACATTGTTCACCACGTCTATTACAACGTTCACCATCTCTCTTACAGTGTTCACCACGTCTATTACATTGTTCACCACGTCTATTACAATGTTCACCATGTCTCTTACATTGTTCACCACGTCTATTATACTGGTCACCATTTCTATTACATTGTTCACCATTTCTATTACATTGTTCACCATTTCTATTACATTGTTCACCGTCTATTACATTGTTCACCGTCTATTACATTGTTCACCACGTCTATTACATTGTTCACCACGTCTATTACATTGTTCACCACGACTATTACATTGTTCACCGTCTATTACATTGTACACCACGTCTATTACAATGTTCACCATGTCTCTTACATTGTTCACCACGTCTATTATACTGGTCACCATTTCTATTACATTGTTCACCATTTCTATTACATTGTTCACCGTCTTTTACATTGTTCACCACGTCTATTACATTGTTCACCGTCTTTTACATTGTTCACCACGTCTATTACATTGTTCACCACGTCTATTACATTGTTCACCACGTCTATTACATTGCTCACCACGTCTATTACATTGTTCACCACGTCTATTACATTGTTCACCATGTCTATTACATTGTTCACCACGTCCATTACATTGTTCACCATGTCTATTACATTGCTCACCACGTCTATTACATTGTTCACCATGTCTATTACATTGTTCACCATGTCTATTACACTGTTCACCATGTCTATTACATTGTTCACCATGTCTATTACATTGTTCACCATGTCTATTACATTGTATCACCATGTCTATTACATTGTTCACCATGTCTATTACATTGTTCACCACGTCTATTACATTGTTCACCACGTCTATTACATTGTTCACCATGTTAAAATGTTCACCATGTCTATTATATTGTTACCACGCCTATTACATTGTTTACTACGTCTATTACATTGTTCACCATGTCTAATACATTGTTCACCATGTCTATTACATTGTTCACTACGTCTATTACATTGTTCACTACGTCTATTACATTGCTCACCACGTCTATTACATTGTTCACTACGTCTATTACAATGTTCACCATGTCTATTTCATTGTTCACCATGTCTATTACATTGTTCACTACGTCTATTACATTGTTCACTACGTCTATTACATTGTTCACTACGTCTATTACATTGTTCACTACGTCTATTACATTGTTCACCATGTCTATTACATTGTTCACCATGTCTATTACAATGTTCACCATGTCTATTACAATGTTCACCATGTCTGTCACAGACTCATCTGCTGACATGTCCTTTTCCAAATACACAAAACCGTTCACTTCTAGGAGACTCCAACCTTCCAGTCTGATGTCCAGTATTTCACAACATAAACATTTTGTTTACTTTCATCACCTTGTTATATTCTAAGTTAATTTCCTGCTTATAAACACCAGGTAAAAATCCTTCATCAACGTTACACCTTCTTTACAGTATTTCCTAAAATAATTATGTCATCACAAAGTTCAGTTGTGACAACTCCCACTTTATATCTTTCTCATTAACTTCCCATATAACAATGTTTCCCAGCACCTTAACTTTCACTTGTTTGTCGACCTCAACTATAACAAAAGTAGACAGTTAATGTGATATCAGACATCCGTGTCTAATATCACAGTAAAATCCTGCCTTCACTCCTATATACCATAACAATGAGTCTGACTCACTTCTGACATGATTCAGACTACCTGTTACAGTTTGCCAATAACATTTTCCACATTCCTTGGGTTATGTCTAATCGACCTAAAAGAGAGGCCTAAAAAATTTTCCCCTAGTGTCAGCAAGGGACATTATTCTCTGAAACTCCATAGGCCTATGAAAAGCACATACTTTTTATACACATCAATTTTACTGGCTAAAAACTGTTATTCTGCCTCAGTTTATTTCAAAGCCCAGCCTTATATAAAGTATACAACCACCCCCAGGATGCGACCCACCTATAGTCGACTAACACCCAGGTACTTACTGATATATAAACAGGGGCAGCAGGTGAAGGAAACATTCTCAACGTTTCCACCCTGCCGGGAATCGAACCACGGACAGTAGGTATGTGAGGCGGGTGCGCTACCACGCAAACCACGGGACAACATATTGTCATATCTTTGCAACCAAATAAGATACAGACATTAATGTTTCATCATTATATATGTTTTAAGGCATCAGGAATCAGTTTTTATTATTAAATGTACCAGAAGTTCATAACAACTAATTTTACTGTAAATATTCTTGAAAAAATATAATATTCCCATCCTAGTAACAAGCACATAGGCCCATATATTATATAATCCTAGTAACAAGCACATAGGCCCATATATTATATAATCCTAGTAACAAGCACATAGGCCCATATATTATATAATCCTAGTAACAAGCACATAGGCCCATATATTATATAATCCTAGTAACAAGCACATAGGCCCATATATTATATAATCCTAGTAACAAGCATATAGGCCCATATATTATATAATCCTAGTAACAAGCACATGGGCCCATATATTATATAATCCTAGTAACAAGCACATAGGCCCATATATTATATAATCCTAGTAACAAGCACATAGGCCCATATATTATATAATCCTAGTAACAAGCACATAGGCCCATAATTATATAATCCTAGTAACAAGCATATAGGCCCATATATTATATAATCCTAGTAACAAGCACATAGGCCCATATATTATATAATCCTAGTAACAAGCACATAGGCCCATATATTATATAATCCTAGTAACAAGCATATAGGCCCATATATTATATAATCCTAGTAACAAGCATATAGGCCCATATATTATATAATCCTAGTAACAAGCATATAGGCCCATATATTATATAATCCTAGTAACAAGCATATAGGCCCATATATTATATAATACTAGTAACAAGCACATAGGCCCATATATTATATAATCCTAGTAACAAGCACATAGGCCCATATATTATATATTCCTAGTAACAAGCATATAGGCCCATATAATATATAATCCTAGTAACAAGCACATAGGCCCCATATATTAATAATCCTAGTAACAGCATATAGGCCCATATATTATATAATCCTAGTAACAAGCACATGGGCCCATATATTATATAATCCTAGTAACAAGCACATGGGCCCATATATTATATAATCCTAGTAACAAGCACATGGGCCCATATATTATATAATCCTAGTAAACAAGCACATGGGCCCATATATTATATAATCGTAGTAACAAGCAGATGGGCCCATATATTATATAATCGTAGTAACAAGCAGATGGGCCCATATATTATATAATCCTAGTAACAAGCACATGGCCCATATATTATATAATCCTAGTAACAAGCACATGGGCCCATATATTATATAATCGTAGTAACAAGCAGATGGGCCCATATATTATATAATCCTAGTAACAAGCACATGGGCCCATATATTATATAATCCTAGTAACAAGCACATGGGCCCATATATTATATAATCCTAGTAACAAGCACATGGGCCCATATATTATATAATCCTAGTAACAAGCACATAGGCCCATATATTATATAATCCTAGTAACAAGCACATGGGCCCATATATTATATAATCCTAGTAACAAGCACATGGGCCCATATATTATATAATCCTAGTAACAGCACATGGGCCCATATATTATATAATCCTAGTAACAAGCTACATAGGCCCATATATTATATAATCCTAGTAACAAGCACATGGGCCCATATATTATATAATCCTAGTAACAAGCACATAGCCCATATATTATATAATCCTAGTAACAAGCACATGGGCCCATATATTATATAATCCTAGTAACAAGCACATAGGCCCATATATTATATAATCCTATTAACAAGCACATAGGCCCATATATTATATAATCCTATTAACAAGCACATAAGCCCATATATTATATAATCCTAATAACAAGCACATAGGCCCATATATTATATAATCCTAGTAACAAGCATATAGGCCCATATATTATATAATCCTAGTAACAAGCACATAGGCCCATATATTATATAATCCTAATAACAAGCACATAGGCCCATTATTATATAATCCTAGTAACAAGCACATAGGCCATATATTTATATAATCCTAGTAACAAGCACATAGGCCCATATATTATATAATCCTAGTAACAAGCATATAGGCCCATATATTATATAATCCTAGTAACAAGCATATAGGCCCATATATTATATAATCTTAGTAACAAGCACATAGGCCCATATATTATATAATCCTAGTAACAAGCACATAGGCCCATATATTATATAATCCTAGTAACAAGTATATAGGCCCATATATTATATAATCCTAGTAACAAGCACATGGGCCCATATATTATATAATCCTAGTAACAAGCATATAGGCCTATATATTATATAATCCTAGTAACAAGCATATAGGCCCATATATTATATAATCCTAGTAACAAGCATATAGGCCCATATATTATATAACCCTAGTAACAAGCACATAGGCCCATATATTATATAATCCTAGTAACAAGCACATGGGCCCATATATTATATAATCCTAGTAACAAGCACATGGGCCTATATATTATATAATCCTAGTAACAAGCATATAGGCCCATAAATTATATAATCCTAGTAACAAGCACATAGGCCCATATATTATATAATCCTCGTAACAAGCGCATAGGCCCATATATTATATAATCCTAGTAACAAGCACATGGGCACATATATTATATAATCCTAGTAACAAGCACATAATCCCACATATTATATAATCCTAGTAACAAGCACATAGGCCCATATATTATATAATCCTAGTAACAAGCACATAGGCCCATATATTATATAATCCTAGTAACAAGCACATAGGCCCATATATTATATAATCCTAATACAAGCACATAGGCCCATATATTATATAATCCTAGTAACAAGCACATAGGCCCATATTTTATATAATCCTAGTAACAAGCACATAGGCCCATATATTATATAATCCTAGTAACAAGCACATAGGCCCATATATTATATAATACTAGTAACAAGCACATAGGCCCATATATTATATAATCCTAGTAACAAGCACATAGGCCCATATATTATATAATCCTAGTAACAAGCACATGGGCCCATATATTATATAATCCTAGAAAACAAGCACATAGGCCCATATATATATATAATCCTAGTAACAAGCACATAGGCCCATATATTATATAATCCTAGTAACAAGCACATAGGCCCATATATTATATAATCCTAGTAACAAGCACATAGGCCCATATATTATATAATCCTAGTAACAAGCACATAGGCCCATATATTATATAATCCTAGTAACAAGCACATAGGCCCATATATTATATAATCCTAGTAACAAGCACATAGGCCCAAATATATAATCCTAGTAACAAGCACATAGGCCCATATATTATATAGTCCTAGTAACAAGCACATGGGCCCATATATTATATAATCCTAGTAACAAGCACATAGGCCCATATATTATATAATCCTAGTAACAAGCGCATAGGCCCATATATTATATAATCCTAGTAACAAGCACATAGGCCTATATATTAAATAATCCTAGTAACAAGCACATGGGCCCATATATTATATAATCCTAGTAACAAGCACATAGGCCCATATATTATATAATCCCAGTAACAAGCGCATAGGCCCATATATTATATAATCCTAGTAACAAGCACATAGGCCTAATATTAAATAATCCTAGTAACAAGCACATGGGCCCATATATTATATAATCCTAGTAACAAGCACATAGGCCCATATATTATATAATCCTAGTAACAAGCACATAGGCCCATATATTATATAATCCTAGTAACAAGCACATAGACCCATATATTATATAATCCTAGTAACAAGCACATAGGCCTATATATTATATAATCCTAGTAACAAGCACATAGGCCCATATATTATTAATCCTAGTAACAAGCACATAGGCCCATATATTATATAATTCTAGTAAACAACACATAGGCCCATATATTATATAATCCTAGTAACAAGCACATAGGCCCAAATATATAATCCTAGTAACAAGCACATAGGCCCATATATTATATAGTCCTAGTAACAAGCACATGGGCCCATATATTATATAATCCTAGTAACAAGCACATAGGTCCATATATTATATAATCCAAGTAACAAGCACATAGGCCCATATATTATATAATCCTAGTAACAAGCACATGGGCCCATATATTATATAATCCTTGTACCAAGCACATAGGCCCATATATTATATAATCCCAGTAACAAGCGCATAGGCCCATATATTATATAATCCTAGTAACAAGCACATAGGCCTATATATTAAATAATCCTAGTAACAAGCACATGGGCCCATATATTATATAATCCTAGTAACAAGCACATAGGCCCATATATTATATAATCCTAGTAACAAGCACATAGGCCCATATATTATATAATCCTAGTAACAAGCACATAGACCCATATATTATATAATCCTAGTAACAAGCACATAGGCCTATATATTATATAATCCTAGTAACAAGCACATAGGCCCATATATTATATAATCCTAGTAACAAGCACATAGGCCCATATATTATATAATCCTAGTAACAAGCACATAGGCCTATATATTATATAATTCTTAAAAACAAACATTCTATGGCATTTTATTTCTTCCTGATGAGACCAAAATGACCAGCCTAAAATTACTTACAGCACAGAAAGACTGAATTATGTGAGGCTCTTTATTGCTCTATAGACCAGCAGACTGTCTGCTTCATATGAAGCAGTCATAAGTGAAGCAGACACAGTCATAGGAGAAGCAAACACAGTCATAAGAGAAGCAGACAGAGTCATAAGTGAAGCAGACACAGTGAAAAGTGAAGCGGACAAGCAGACTCAGTCATAAGTGAATAATAAACAGTCATAAGTGAATCAGACTCAGTCACAAGTGAAGTAGACAGTGTCATAAGCAAAGAACAGTTATAAGTGAAGCAGTCACAGCCAAAAGTAAAGCATACACAGTCATTAGTTAAGCAGACCCAGTAATAAATGAAACACAGTCATAAGTGAAGCAGACACAGTCATAAGAGAACCACAGTCATAAGTGAAGCAGACCCAGTCATAAGAGAAGCATACACAGTCATAAGAGAACCACAGTCATAAGTGAAGCAGACCCAGTCATAAGAGAAGCATACACAGTCATAAGAGAAGCAGACACAGTCATAAGAAAATCACGCACAGTCATAAGTGAAGCACAGTCATAAGTGAAGCACAGTCATAAGTGAAGCACAGTCATAAGTGAAGCACAGTCATAAGTGAAGTACAGTCATAAGTGAAGCACAGTCATAAGTGAAGCAGACACAGTGATAAGTGATGCACAGTCATAAGTGAAGCAGACACAGTGACAAGTGAAGCAGAGTCATAAGTGAAGCAGGCACATTCATAAGTGAAGCATACACAGTCATAAGTGAAGCAGACACAGTCCTAAGTGAAGCAGATACAGTCATAAGTTAAGCACAGTCATAAGTGAAGCAGACACAGTGAAAAGTGAAGCAGACAAGCAGGCTCAGTAATAAGAGAAGCAGACACAGTCATAAGTAAATCAGAAACAGTCATAAGTTAAACAGACTCACTCACAAGTGAAGCAGACACGGTCATAAGTGAAGCAGACACAGTCAAAAGTGAAATATACAGTCATTAGTGAAGCAGACACAGTCAAAAGTGAAGCAGACACAGTCAAATGTGAAGCAGACACAGTCAAAAGTGAAGCAGAAAAAGTCAAAAGTGAAGCAGACACAGTTATCAGAGAAGCACAGGCAAAAGTGAAGCAGACACAGTCATAAGTGAAACAGACACAGGCAAAAGTAAAGCAGACACTGTCATAAGTGAAGCAGACACAGTCATAAGTGAAGCAGACACAGGCAAAAGCGAAGCAGACACAGGCAAAAGCGAAGCAGACACAGTCAAAAGCGAATGAGACTCAGTCAAATGTGAAGCAGACACATTAATAAGTGAAGCAGACAAAGTCATAAGTGGAGCATACACAGTGAAAAGTGAAGCACAGTCATAAGTGAAGCAGACACAGTCAAAAGTGAAGCAGTCTCTGTTAAAAGTGAACTACGCACTGTAATTAGAGAAGCAGACAACTTCGCAAGAGAAGCAGACACAGTCATAAGTGAAGCAGACACAGACATAAGTGAAGCAGACACAGTCATAAGTGAAGCAGACACAGTGAAAAGTGAAGCAGACACAGTCATACGTGAAGCAGACACAGACATAAGTGAAGCAGACACAGTCATAAGTGAAGTAGACACAGTGAAAAGTGAAGCAGACAAGCAGACTCAGTCATAAGTGAATCAGAAAGAGTCATAAGTGAAGCAGACACAGACATAAGTGAAGCAGACACAGTCATAAGTGAAGCAGACACAGTGAAAAGTGAAGCAGACACAGTCATTACGTGAAGCAGACACAGACATAAGTGAAGCAGACACAGTCATAAGTGAAGTAGACACAGTGAAAAGTGAAGCAGACAAGCAGACTCAGTCATAAGTGAATCAGAAAGAGTCATAAGTGAAGCAGACACAGACATAAGTGAAGCAGACACAGTCATAAGTGAAGCAGACACAGTGAAAAGTGAAGCAGACACAGTCATACGTGAAGCAGACACAGACATAAGTGAAGCAGACACAGTCATAAGTGAAGCAGACACAGTGAAAAGTGAAGCAGACAAGCAGGCTCAGTAATAAGAGAAGCAGACACAGTCATGTGCGAAGGAGACACAGTCATAAGTGAAACAGACTCAGTCATAAGTGAACCAGACACGGTCAAAAGTGAAAAAGACGCAGTCATAAGTGAAGCAGAAACAGTCATAAGTGAAGCAGACACAGTCATAAGTGAAGCAGGCACAGTCAAAAGTGAAGCAGACACAGTCATAAGTGAAGCAGACACGGTCAAAAGTGAAGCAGACACAGTCATAAGTGAAGTAGACACAGTCATAAGTGAAGCAAACACAGGCAAAAGTGAAGCAGACACATTCAAAAGTGAAGCACACTCAGTCAAAAGGGACGCAGACACGGTCAAAAGTGAAGCAGACACAGTCATAAGTGAAGCAGACTCAGTCATAAGTGAAGCAGACACAGGCAAAAGTGAAGCAGAGACAGTCAAAAGTGAAGCAGACTCAGTCAAAAGTTAATCAGATACAGTCATAAGTAAAGCAGACACAGTCAAAAGTGAAGCACAGTCATAAGTGAAGGAGACACAGTCAAAAGTGAAGCAGACGCAGTCAAAAGTGAAGCAGACCCAGTCATAAGTGAAGCAGACACAATCATAAGTGAAACAGACACAGTCATAAGTGAAGCAGACACAGTCCTAAGTGAAGCAGACAGCCATAAATGAGCAGACACAGTCATAAGTGAAGGAGAGAGTCATCAGTGAAGCAGACACAGTCATGTGTGAAGCAGACACAGGCAAAAGTGAAGCAGACACAGTCAAAAGTGAATCAGACTCATTCGTAAGTGAGGCAGACACTGTCTTAAGTGAAGCAGACACAGTCAAAAGTGAAGCACAGTCATAAGTGAAGCAGACACAGTCAAACGTAAAGGAGACACAGTCAAAAGTGAAGCAGACACAGTCATAAGTGAAGCAGACACAATCATAAGTGGAGCAGACACAGTCATAAGTGAAGCAGAAACAGTCATAAGTGAAGCAGACAGTCATAAATGAAGCAGACACAGTCATAAGTAAGGGAGACCATCAAAAGTGAAGCAGACACAGTCGACAGTGAAGCAGACACAGTCATAAGTGAAGCAGACACAATCATAAGTGAAGCAGACTCTGTCAAAAGGGAAGTACACACTGTAATTAGTGAAGCAGACAACGTCGCAAGAGAAGCAGACACAGTCATAATTTAAGCAGAGTCATAAGTGAAGCAGGCACAGTGAAAAGTGAAGCAGACAAGCAGACTCAGTCATAAGTGAATCAGAAACAGTCATAAATGAAGCTGACACAGTCATAAGTGAAGCAGAAACAGTCACAAGTGAAGCAGACACAGTCATAAGTGAAGCAGACACAGTCATAAGTGAAGCAGACTCAGTCAAAAGTGAAGCAGACAATGTCATAAGCAAAGCCCAGTTATAAGTGAAGCAGATACAGTCAAAAGTGAAGCAGACGCAGCCAAAAGTGAAGCATACACAGTCGTTAGTTAAGCAGACGCAGTCATAAGAGAAGCAGACACAGTCACAACTGAAGCAGACTCAGTCATAAGTAAAGTACAGCCATAAATGAAGCAGACACAGTTATACGTAAAGCAGACATGGCCATAAGTGAAGCAGACACAGTCATAAGTGAAACAGACATAGTCATAAACGAAGCAGACGCAGTCATAAGTGAAGCAGACACAGTCATAAGTGAAGCAGAGTCATAAGTGAAACAGACACAGTCATAAGTAAGCAGGCACAGTCATAAGTGAAGCAGACACAGACATAAGTTAAGCACAGTCATAAGTGAAGCAGACAGCCATAAGTGAAGGAGACACAGTCATAAACGAAGCAGACACAATCATAAGTGAAGCAGATACGGTGAAAAGTGAAGCAGACACAGTCATAAGTGAAGCAGACACAGTCAGAAGTGAAGCAGACACAGGCAAAAGTTAAGCAGACACAGTCAAGAGTGAAGCAGACTCACCCAAAAGTGAAGCAGACACAGTCATATAAGGAGCAGACACAGCCTAAAATAAAGCAGACACAGTCATAAGTGAAGCAGACAAAGTCATAAGTGAAGCAGACAAAGTCATAAGGTAAGCGCTGTCCTAAGTGATGCAGACACAGCCATAAGTAAAGCACAGTCATGCGTATAGTAGACACAGTGAAAAGTGAAGAAGACAAGCAGACTCAGTAATAAGAGAAGCAGACACAGTCATATGTGAAGGAGACACAGTCATAAGTGAAGCAGACACAGTCATATGTAAAGGAGACACAGTCATAAGTGAAGCAGACTCAGTCATAAATGAAGCAGACACAGTCATAAGTGAAGCAGACACAGTCATATGTGAAGGAGGCACAGTCATAAGTGAAGCAGACACAGTCATATATGAAGGAGGCACAGTCATAAGTGAAGCAGACACAGTAATAAGTGAAGTAGACTCAGTCGTAAGTGAAGCAGACACAGTCCTAAATAAAGCAGACAAAGTCATAAGTGAAGCAGACATAGTCTTAAGTGAAGCAGACACAATCATAAGTGAAGCAGACACAGTCATATTTGAAGCAGACACAGTCATAAGTGAAGCAGACAGTCATAAATGAAGCCGACACAGTCATAAGTGAAGCAGACACATTCATAAGTGAAGCAGACACAGTCATAAGTGAAGCAGACAATCATAAATGAAGCAGAGACAGTCATAAGTGAAGGACACAGTCATAGGTGAAGCAGACACAGTCGTAAATGAAGCAGACACAATAATAAGTGAAGCAGACACAGTCATAAGTGAAGCAGACACAGTCAAAAGTGAAGCAGATGCAGCCTAAAGTGAAGCATACACAGTCGTTAGTTAAGCAGATGCAGTCATAAGAGAAGCAGACACAGTCATAAGTGAAGCAGACAAAGTCATAAGTGAAGCAGACACAGTCATAAGTGAAGCAGAGTCATAAGTGAAGCAGACACAGTCATAAGTGAAGCAGACACAGTCATAAGTGAAGAAGACAAAGTCATAAGTGAAGCAGACACAGTCATAAGTGAAGCAGAGTCATAAGTGAAGCAGACACAGTCATAAGTGAAGCAGACACAGTCTTAAGTGAAGCAGACACAATCATAAGTGAAGCAGACACAGACATATATGAAGCAGACACAGTCATAAGTGAAGCAGACACAGTCATAATGAAGCAGACACAGTCATAAGTGAAGCAGACACAGTCATAAGTGAAGCAGACACAGTCATAAGTGAAGCAGACACAGTCATAAGTGAAGCAGACATGCTCAAAAGTGAAGCAGACACAGTCATAAGTGAAGCAGACAAGCAGACTCAGTCATAAGTGAATCAGAAACAGTCATAAGAGAAGCAGACACAGTCATAAGTGAAGCAGACAAAGTCATAAGTTAAGCGCTGTCCTAAGTGATGCAGACACAGCCATAAGTAAAGCACAGTCATGCGTATAGTAGACACAGTGAAAAGTGAAGAAGACAAGCAGACTCAGTAATAAGAGAAGCAGACACAGTCATATGTGAAGGAGACACAGTCATAAGTGAAGCAGACACAGTCATATGTGAAGGAGACACAGTCATAAGTGAAGCAGACTCTGTCATATGTGAGAGAGACACAGTCATAAGTGAAGCAGACAAGGCCAAAAGTGAAGCAGACACAGTGATAAGTAAAGCAGACACAGTCTTAAGTGAAGCAGACACAGTCAAAAGTGAAACAGACATAGTAATAAGTGAAGCAGACACAGTCAAAAGTGAAGCAGACACGGTCAAACGTGAAGCAGAAACAGTCATAAGTGAAGCAGACACAGTCATAAGTGAAGCAGACACAGGCAAAAGTGAAGCAGACACATTCAAAAGTGAAGCACACTCAGTCAAAAGGGAAGCAGACACGGTCAAAAGTGAAGCAGACACATTCATAAGTGAAGCAGACACAGTCATAAGTGAAGCAGACACAGTCATAAGTGAAGCAGACAGTCATAAATGAAGCAGACACAGTCATAAGAGAGGGAGACAGTCATAAGTGAAGCTGACACAGTCGACAGTGAAGCAGACACAGTCATAAGTGAAGGAGAGACAATCATAAGTGAAGCAGACTCTGTCAAAAGTGAAGTACACACTGTAATAATGTCAAAAGTAAAGTAAACACTGAAATTAGGAAGCAGAAAACCGTCGCAAGAGAAGCAGACAAAGCCATAATTTTAAGCGGATTTCATAAGTGAAGCAGGAAACAGGGGAAAGTAAAGGGCAGACAAGCGACTCAGTATAAGTAAATTTCAAAAAACAGCAAAATGCACGGGCCCAACAGTCATAAGTGAAGGAGAACAGTCATAAGTGAAGCGGGAAAAAAGGGCAAATTTTTAAAGCGCTGCCCCTAAGTGATCCCAAACACACCCCCATAAAAGTAAAGCACAGTCATGCTTAGTAAAACCGGGAAAAAAGTTTTAAGAAAAAAGCAAAATCAGTAATAAAGAAGAAAACACAGTCATTTTGTGAAGGGGGAACACAGCATAAGGAAGAGACACAGTTTTAGGGAAAAAGGGGGGCCCAGTCAAAGTAAAAGCAAAAAAAAGAAAAAATGGAAGGGCAGCCAAGTCATAATGGGGAAAGGGGACCAGTCTTTAAAGTGAAGAACCCACTGCAAAAGGGAAAGAAAGATCATTTAAGAAAAGAAGTCACGGTAAAAAAGTGAGAAAGAACAGTCAAAAGAAAACCCGACACGTTTTTTAAGTGAAACGGGAACAAAAACCCCTAAGTAAAACCCAGACGCAGGAAAAAAGGAAGAAAAACCCCATTCAAAATGAAGAACATCAGCCCCAAAAAGGGAAGCAGACCGGTCAAAAGTGAAACAGAAAAATTCTTTAAGTAAAACCCAGACACGTATAAGGAAGGGAAAAAAAAGGGCCCCCAAAAATTTGAAGAAAGTTAAGAAAAAAGTAAAGCAGACACAGTCAAAATTTTGAAGCAAAACACAGTATAAGCAAAGCAGACGAAGTCAAAAGTGAAGCACAGTCATAAGTGAAGCAGACACAGTCAAAAGTGAAGCAGACACAGTGAAAAGTGAAGCAGACACAGTCAAAAGTGAAGCAGACACAGTCATAAGTGAAGCAAGCACAATCATAAGTGAAGCAGACTCTGTCAAAAGTGAAGTACACCCTGTAATTAGTGAAGCAGACAACTTCGCAACAGAAGCAGACACAGTCATAAGTGAAGCAGACTCAGTCACAGTTGAAGCAGACAAAGTCATAAGCAAAGCCCATTTATAAGTGAAGCAGACACAGACAAAAGTGAAGCAGACACAGTCGTTAGTTAAGCTGACCCAGTCATAAGAGAAGCAGACACAGTCATAACTGAAGCAGACTCAGTCATAAGTGAAGCACAGTCATAAGTGAAGTACGGTCATAAGTGAAGCAGACACAGTCATAAGTGAAGTAGATACGGTGAAAAGTGAAGCAGACACAGTCATACGTGAAGCAGACACAGTCATAAGTGAAGCAGACACAAGCAAATGTTAAGCAGACACAGTCAAGAGTGAAGCAGACTCAGTCAAAAATGAAGCAGACATAGTCATAAGTAAAGCAGACACAGTCATAAATGAAGCAGACACAGTCAAAAATGATGCAGACACAGTCATAAGCGAAGCAGACACAGTCAAAATGAAGCAGACACAGTCATAAGTGAAGCAGATACAGTCATAAGTGAAGCAAACACAGTCAAAAGTGAAACAGACAGTCTTAATTGAAGCAGGCACAGTCAAAAGTGAAGCAGACACAGTCATATGTTAAGCTGACACAGTCATAAGTGAAGCAGACACAGTCATAAATGAAGCAGACACGGTCATAAGTGAAGCAGACACAGTCATAAGTGAAGCCGACGCGGTCATAAGTGAAGCAGACACAGTCATAAGTGAAGCAGACACAGTTATAAGTGAAACAGACACAGTCATAAGTGAAGCATAGCCAGTCATAAGAGATGCAGACACAGTCATAAGTGAAGCAGACACATGTTTAGTGAGATTATTTGTTACTTTGAAAGTGGGTACATGAATGAAACGTCTTCGGAGGCTTCTTACTTTATTGTTAAGTCGTGGTGGGTACACAGGCTTGTGTGTTGTGCCCATGGCCCGGGAGGGCCATCCCACGAGAGAGAGCTACTAGGCCATGTGTCTTCCTGCCAGGCCGCTGTGTGAGCGAGAGAGTGTGGGACAAGCTTCCCACAGACCTGGACATGCCCAGAGGGCAGCACTTTAGTGGCACGAAATATGAACTAAGCAGACAGTACAGGCTGTCTACATACGCTCGGCCACCTGCCATATGGTCGTCCTTACCATGTCTGGCGGTAAAAAAAAAGCTCGGTCTCTCTCTCGTAGGAACAGGGCACAGAACACAAAATAAAAACATGTATATACATATGGACATGGAAAAAAAAACTTCCTACAGGGAGAGAAGAAAAAAACATGTGGGGTGTGCTAAACATCGTGGTCACAGGCAGTGAGCGTCGAAGGGCATCACTGCAAGCCTTCCTGCGTCTGGACAGATACTACAACACAGAAGACATCGCTGTGGCTGAGCTCTGACGTAACCGGGTACGGTCTCCTCTGGAACGGTGAAGCAGACATCGTAGGAGTCGCTGCAGGTTTTCACTCAACCTGTGGCACGACATGCTGGTGCCCTTGAGTGAGGACTTCTTGCAAGCGACTCAGGGGGACACTTCTCGACTGGTACTGTCGCTGGGCTGTCACTGCCGGTGAGCGTGGAGCAAGTCGTGGCAGAGACGACTGGGCGAAACATCTGGGAGTCATAACATCATACACCAGACTGCAGTGAGCGAGCTAGCAGTCAAAGTGACATCATCTTTGTGAAGGCTGCTCACTGAAGCTTGTGACACGAGGCTGACACAGCGCCTGCCGACAGGGCTAACTGCGGCTTGACGAGTGTCATTCTCTCGGCAGTTGGAGTTATAGCAGAGGTTATTCTAAGCTTCCCCAGACTTGTTTCTCTACATATAACTGCATTCTGATTGTTTGGAGGTGAAGTGAAACAAATCTCGATGTTAATCGTAGCAGGTAAGATTCTGCAGAACATCATGAGCGACGAGCATAAGAGCTTTCTGTACAAAGGGGCTCTTACGCTCAGGGGCTGACTGATATCAGCTGTCAAACGCACTGGTCACACGGGTGACTTAACACAGTGGTGCTACTCAGGTCTGGCTCAGACCTCACTGAACACTCGGAAACTACACACACCCGCGGTACATGCGTTACAACATGGCTTAAACTAGCAAATGATGCTTTTCTGTGCACAAAACTGACACTAAGCTATATACTAACATGTGAGAACACTGACTGAGAGGAATTATTTAACACACGACATAAATCTTCTCTCAATCTTCTCGACAATACTGAAATAATTACTAGAAACACTCGATATAACATCATGTGATGTCATGCGTGACGTCGCGAGGTGACGTCAGCAGCTCTGAAACATCAGCAGCCCTCTCGAGGTGACGTCAGGCAGAATCGTGACGCCCATGAAGTCGGGCAGCATCGTCGGTGACGTCAAGTGATGCGGGCATCAGACCAGACATGGGGCCCCGGGGACGTCTGGTAACTCACGGGGCCCTTGTAGATCCACGTGACATCTCCCACAACCCAAACGTGGCTTCGGGGTCCAGTGGCGTTTTATTTTCGGGGGCTGCTGACCCCACAGGGCCCATCGAGGGGCCCTGGGGCACTGGGGAACAGAGCTCTAGCAATAAATTCACTTTAAAAACAGCAAAAAACCAGCAGGGGATTTTTTTTGTAGATGAAGGGGTTCAGAGAACCGACATTTTTAAAAATTAGACACTTGGAAACCTTGGGTATCTTTATTGAGGAAACTTTTCGCCCACATGGCTTCTCAGCCCAAATACAAAGGAAAATTTTAAAAACGGGAGGGGGGAATGAGGTAATCACCCCCAAAACCTTTGACCCCATTTTGGTCAGCCCCACCAATCTTGAAAAAGAATACGGCATACGTGCTGAGAAGGAGCTTAAAAACCTTTTGGCAGGAAAGGTCCCGCAGCCCTAGGTTGTAACTTTGTTAAAAGTTAAAAGTAGGTCTTCCCCAAGGGAATTAGGCAACGAAGAATTCCCAAGTTTTAAAAGATCCCAAAAAGGTTCGGGATCTGACGGGTTTTTTGATGAAGGGTTTTCAAGAACCTTTGGGGAATTTTTCGCTTCCCCCAATTTTGGGCACGCCTACTTCAACCCATTGAACAAATGTTACACCACCTAGGGACTGTTGAAACTCTCCTGCCAAGGGTTTTATAAGCCCTTTCGCACGTAGGCCGTATTCAAATTTCAAGATTGATGGCCCTTGACCACATCAAATCAAGGTTAGGGACGGGGTTAACCTCATTCCCCCTCCTGTTTTTAAAATTTCCCCCTTTGTATGGATGATAAGCCAGTGTGTGTCCCAAAACGTTTCCTCAATAAAGATCCCCAAAGAGTTGCCCATGGTTTTAATTTATCAGGGGAGTGTGGCGGGGGGGTGGGGGGTGGGGGGTAGGCTTTTGGAGGTGTTAGAGTACAGAAAGGGCGAGGCAAGGAAGGGCCACTTCTTCCTCTCCCAAAAGACAGGTGGAAAAACTCACACGGGACGCAAAATTTCACCACAAAACTCACCTCTGGCTTGTTTAAAAACAGCTGTGCGGGGGGTGAACAACAACAGCAACTTTCATGCTGAAAAAAAATGACTTGAGAAAAAGGGGGACGCAGTAGGTGGGGTCAATTTGGGCACAACTTACAATTCTCAAGAAATTCGGCAAAATTTCCCGGGTGGATCCCGCTTTTACCTGTGTCTGGGTGCTCAAACTGCAGGGCACGACATCAGAATAACCCTTTAGAGGGGCGGATGCTTTTTGTATATGGTGATAAGTGGGAAAAATGACTTTCCCCCTTCCTCTCTCCGGGCAATCACAATGCTGCGGGCCGACCACCCCTGCTACAGGTTGGGGAACGAAAATATTGGTAGAGCTAAAACAGGTGGGTTTAAGGTTTAAAGTCTTCCCCAGGCTTTTTACTTTAACTGCAGCGTGTGGTGGGGTACACAGGCTTGGGGTGTTTTGCCCCTGGCCCCCAGGGCCCTCCCCCCGAAAGGAAGGGGCTTTCTAGGCCCTTTGTCTTGCGGGGAGGCCGCGGGGAGAGGGGAAAAGAGTGTGGGGCCCGCTTCCCGAGACCCCCGGGCAGGCCCCCGAGGGCAGCAAATTTAGTGGTGCGAAAATGAACAAAACTGGAAAACAGCATGGGCTGTCTGTGCAGACAAATTTCAGGGTGTCTACACACAGTTATAAAGGGAAACAAAACAGTCATAATGAAGCAAAACAAAAAGTCATAAGTGAAACAGACACAGTCTTAAGTTTAACAGGAAACCCCGGGCATAAGAGAACAATACAGTCTAAAAGAAGCAGACACATCATAATGGGAAGGGGACAGTCATTTAAATGAACAGACACAGTCGAAAGGGGAAAAAAATATAGTCATAAGTAAAGCAGACACATTTAAAAGGGAAACAGACACAGTCACAAATGAAGCAGAAACGGTCTAAATGAAGCAGGGTTTCAGTCATAAGGGAAGAAAACACATCAAAAATGAAGCAACAAAATCAAAAGTGAAACCCGACCCCAGTTATAAGTGAAGCAGACCCAGTCATAAGAGAAGCAGACACAGTCATAACTGAAGCAGACCCAGTCATAAGCTAAGCAGACACAGTCATAAGTGAAGCAGACACAATCAAAAGTGAAACAAACACAGTTATAATTGAACCAAACCCAGTCATAAGTGAAGCAGACACAGTCAAAATTGAAGCAGACACAGTCATAAGTGAAGCAGACGCAATTATAAGTGAAACAGACACAGTCATATGTGAAGCAGACACAGTCATAAGTGAAGCAGACACAGTCATACGTGAAGCAGACACAGTCATAAGTGAAGCAGACACAGTCATAAAGGAAGCAGACACAGTCATAAGTGAAGCAGACACATTCAAAAGTGAAACAGACACAGTTATAAGTGAAGTAGATCCAGTCATAAGTGAAGCAGACACAGTCATACGTGAAGCAGACACAGTCAAAAGTGAGGCAGACAGTCATAAAGGAAGCAGACGCAGTTATTAGTGAAGTAGATACAGTCATAAGTGAATCAGACACAGTCAAAAGTGAAACAGACACAGTTATAAGTGAAGTAGACCCAGTCATAAGTGAAGCAGACACAGTTATAAGTAAAGCAGACACAGTCATAAGTGAAGCAGACACAGTTATAAGTGAAGCAGACACAATCATAAGTGAAGCAGACACAGTCATAAGTGAAGCAGACACAGTTATAGGTGAAGCAGACACACTCATAAGAGAAACATTCAAAGTCATAAGTGAAGCAGACACAGTCATAAGTGAAGCAGTCGTAAGTGAAGCAGATACAGTCATAAGTGAAACACAGTCATAAGTGAAGCACAGTCATAAGTGAAGCAGACACAGTCATAAGTGAAGCACAGTTATAAGTGAAGGAGTCATAAGTGAAGAAGACACAGTCTTAAGTGAAGCAGACACAGTCATAAGTGAAACAGACACAGTCATATGTGAAGCGCAGTCATAAGTGAAGCAGTCATAAGTGAAGCAGACATGTCATAAGTGAAGCAGACACAGTCATAAGTGAAGCAGACACAGTCATAAGTGAAGCACAGTTATAAGTGAAGGAGTCATAAGTGAAGAAGACACAGTCATAAGTGAAGCAGACACAGTCATAAGTGAAACAGACACAGTCATATGTGAAGCGCAGTCATAAGTGAAGCAGTCATAAGTGAAGCAGACATGTCATAAGTGAAGCAGACACAGTCAAAAGTGAAGCAGACACAGTCATAAGTGAAGCAGACACAGTCGTAAGTGAAGCAGACACGTCATAAGTGAAGCAGACACAGTCAAAAGTGAAGCACAGTCAAAAGTGAAGCAGACACGTCATAAGTGAAGCAGACACAGTCAAAAGTGAAGCAGACACAGTCATAAGTGAATCAGACACAGTCATAAGTGAATCAGACACAGTCATAATAGCTGCCTCTGCAACACTGCGAACATGGTTTCAACATGGCGGAAAAAGAGTGAAGTCCCAGTGTAGTAATGTTATGTGTTCTAGAGGAACTAGTAATAGACAGAATGAGGTGGATATTGGGTAGCTAGTGGCACTAGGTGACAAGGACAGTAGTAGGTTTAGTGAAAAAACAGAAATGATCTAGAAGCTGTAGTGCTAGGAATAAGATGGACGAGTTGAAACTAGTTGCTAGTGCAAGTAACATTGATGTATTTGCCTTAACTGAGACGTGGTTTAATTAGAAAAGTCGGGACATGACTGCAGAATGTCACATTCAGGGTTTTAAATTGTTCCAAGTAGACAGAAGTATCGGTAAAGGAAGTGGGGTGGCACTGTATGTCCGAGATCGCTTGAACTGCTGCATATAAACGGGTATTAAGTCTGAAGTAACACATACAGAGTCTGTCAGGATAGAATTTTCAGAGGGGCATGAAAAATTTATTCTTGGAGTGATATACCGTCCCCCAAACTTAGATAGGGACCAAGGGAGATTACTATGGGAGGAAATTGTTAAGGCCACAAGGCAGCACGATAATGTAGTAATTCTATGGGACTTTAACTTTAGTCGTATTGATTGAAATTTCTTGACTAGGAATTTAGAATCAAACGACTTATGAGAAGTAGTTCAGGATTGATTTTTGAAGCAGTTTGTGACAGAATCTACAAGGGGAAATAACCTGCTTGACTTGGTTCTGGCAAACAAGGAAAGCCTTGTTAATAATTTAGAAATTACAGAGGAACTCGTCACAAACAATCACAAATCAATTACCTTTAGCATTGAATGGAGTAATTCCGTAATGGTCCCAGATTTTTGCTTAGCAGATTACAATGGGCTTAGAGAACACTTATCATCTGTGGACTGGGGTAACGAAGAAAGCTATCAGTATGGCAGCTTTCTTAACACAATACATGCTGCCCAAAGAAGATTTATCCCATATAATAGGCTCAAATATCTTTTAGGGCAGATGAAAGGAATTTAAAGGCGTGTCAAAAGAGGCGAGGGTCATCTTATGAATCAGTATATTGACATTAAGAGGGACGTTAAAAAGAGGATAAGAAAAGCTAAATGGGAGTACGAAATTAAAGTTGTTAGGGATTCGAAAATTAATCCAAAAAGTTTTTTTCCAGGTGTATAGAACAAAGGTTAGGTCCCTTTAATTAAAAATAACTATAGGCATCTTACTGACAAAGAGAATGAAATGTGCTCGATTTTATATAATTATTTTCTCTCGGATTTTACACAAGAATACACTAACAATATCCCAGTAATTAATTTTTATAGTGGGACAGAAGAAGATAAATTATGTAACATCACAGTCACTAGTGAGATGGTTGTGAAGCAGATAGACAGACTGAAGCAAAATAAGTCGCCGGGTCCTGATGAGGTTTTTTCAAGGGTTCTTAAGGAATGCAAAATGGAACTCTGTGAACCATTAACTAATATTTTTAATTTATCTCTTCAAACAGGTGTAGTGTCTGATATGTGGAAGATGGCTAATGTAATTACTAGTTTTAAACCAGGGGACAAGTCGTTACCATCAAATTACCGACCAATAAGCCTGACCTCAATTGTAGTCAAATTACAAGAGCCAATTATAGCTAAGATTATAAGAAGTCACCTGGATAAGCATAGCTTGATTAATGATACTCAGCATGGATTCACGAGAGGCCGTTCTTGTCTAACTAATTTATTAACTTTCTTCAGTAAAGCTTTTGAGGCTGTTGATCACGATAAATAATTTGAAATTATTTACTTATATTTTAGTAAGGCTTTTGATAGAGTTCCACACCAAAGACTGTTAAAGAAAGGGGCAACTCATGGTATTGGGGAAAAAGTGCTCTCGTGGATCTAGTCATGGCTCACAGACAGGAAGCAGAGATTGTGCATAAATAGGGTTAAATCCGAGTCGGGATCTGTAACAAGTGGCATTCCACAGGGACCAGTCTTAGGCCTGTTGTTGTTTATAATATATATCAATGACCTTCATGAGGGAATTACTAGTGAAATGAGCAAATTCGCTGATGACACAAAGATAGGTAAGATAATTGATTCAAACGTAGATATCGGGGAACTTCAGGAGGATTTAGACAAACTCAGTACCTGGTCAGAAAAGTGGCAGATGCAGTTTAACGTAGATAAATGCAAGGTTCTGAAGCTCAGGAGTGTCCATAACCCTAGCACTTATAAGTTATATAATGTAGAACTTAGCCATACACATTGCGAAAAGGGCTTGGAGGTTATGATAAGCAATGACCTTAATTAAGAACATAAGAACATAAGAAAGGAGGAACACTGCAGCAGGCCTGTTGGCCCATACTAGGCAGGTCCTTTACAATTCATCCCACTAACAAAACATTTGCCCAACCCAATTTTCAATGCCACCCAAGAAACAAGCTCCGATGTGCAAGTCCCACTCAAATCCAACCCCTCCCACTCATGTACTTATCCAACCTAAATTTGAAACTACCCAAAGTCCTAGCCTCAATAACCCAACTAGGTAGACTGTTCCACTCATCAACTACCCTATTTCCAAACCAATACTTTCCTATGTCCTTTCTAAATCTAAACTTATCTAATTTAAAACCATTACTGCGGGTTCTCTCTTGGAGAGATATCCTCAAGACCTTGTTAATATCCCTTTATTAATACCTGTCTTCCACTTATACACTTCGATCAGGTCTCCCCTCATTCTTCGTCTAACAAGTGAATGTAACTTAAGAGTCTTCAATCTTTCTTCATAAGGAAGATTTCTAATGCTATGTATTAATTTTAGTCATCCTACGCTGAATGTTTTCTAACGAATTTATGTCCATTCTGTAATATGGAGACCAGAATTGAGCTGCATAATCTAGGTGAGGCCTTACTAATGATGTATAAAGCTGCAGTATGACCTCTGGACTTCTGTTGCTTACACTTCTTGATATAAATCCCAGTAATCTATTTGCCTTATTATGTACGCTTAGGCATTGCTGTCTTGGTTTAAGGTTGCTGCTTACCATAACCCCCAAGTCCTTTTCGCAATCTGTATGGCTAAGTTCTACATTATTTAACTTATAAGTGCTAGGGTTATGGACACTCCCGAGCTTCAGAACCTTGCATTTATCTACATTGAACTGCATCTGCCACTTTTCTGACCAAGAGTAGAGTTTGTCTAAATCCTCCTGAAGTTCCCTAACATCTACGTTTGAATCAATTATCCTACCTATCTTCGTGTCATCGGCGAATTTGCTCATATCACTAGCAATTCCTTCATCAAGATCATTGATATATATTATAAACAACAACGGGCCCAAGACTGATCCCTGTGGAACGCCACTTGTTACTGATCCCCACTCTGATTTAACCCCATTTATGGACACTCTCTGCTTCCTGTCTGTGAGCCTTCTGTTGCTTACACTTCTTGATATAAATCCCAGTAATCTATTTGCCTTATTACGTACGCTTAGGCATTGCTGTCTTGGTTTAAGGTTGCTGCTTACCATAACCCCCAAGTCATTTTCGCAATCTGTATGGCTAAGTTCTGCATTATTTAACTTATATGTGCTAGGGTTATGGACACTCCCGAGCTTTAGAACCTTGCATTTATCTACACTGAACTGCATCTGCCACTTTTCTGACCAAGAGTAGAGTTTGTCTAAATCCTCCTGAAGTTCCCTAACATCTACGTTTGAATCAATTATCCTACCTATCTTCGTGTCATCGGCGAATTTGCTCATATCACTAGCAATTCCTTCATCAAGATCATTGATATATATTATAAACAACAACGGGCCCAAGACTGATCCCTGTGGAACGCCACTTGTTACTGATCCCCACTCTGATTTAACCCCATTTATGGACACTCTCTGCTTCCTGTCTGTGAGCCATGACTCGATCCACGAGAGCACCCTTCCCCCAATGCCATGAGCTGCTACTTTCTTCAACAGTCTTTGGTGCGGAACTCTATCAAATGCCTTACTAAAATCTAAGTAAACAATATCAAATTCTTTATCGTGGTCAACAGCCTCAAAGGCGAGGCCGAAAAAATTCGGTCTTAATTACGTGTTTTGGGGGCGTGTCATACTCCGTGCCCCGCGCGGCCAGCTTCCCATTCTTTAGTTCCAACCAATCACAAGCCTTCCCTGAGTCTCTTCAGCTAAGTACAGTTCGCTTCTGCCGCCTTCCCATTGGTTGAGAGATCAAAATATAAACACTGGTGGCTTGGCTCTGCCCACACACACGCATTTTTCCCTCCACCCTTACTAATCTACTCTTGGATTATACATTCTACAATGTCGGTAAGTACTGATTGTTGTGTTTAGTGCTTACATGAATAGTTTAGGCATATTTTGATATATACCTAAAGTCCGTGTGAAGCATAATATGAGTGTAGCATGCAGTTGAAAAAAGTGCAAGCATTTTAGTCCGAATTATTTCGGTCTTGCGCGAGTTTCCGGGAATGTCCAATTTTAGTCAAATAAATATTTATAAAAAATTTTCAAGTGCATATATGAACTCTGTAGTGGTCTGGATTTATACAGGAGGTTTCTATTGTCCTTCCAGTTCCATGAGAGGCTGTTTTATGGGGAGCAGTCGACCAGCAGGTCGAGGTATGTCTGCGTTTCTGAAGACAGTGACTCGGAACCAGAGGTAGACGAACCAGAATTGCTGGATAGTGGTGATGAATACTTGCCACCGGATGCACAGGATGCAGAGATGTCAAGTGATGATGAGGAGGAAGAAAGGGAAGAAAGGCCAGCCAAAAAGCAGAAAGTAGTGAGGAAAAAGAAAACTTTTAGGATTAAGGAATACCCGGATGAGGAAGAGATCCATGAGAATATTGCTCTTCAAGTTTAATCTCAATGACAACACAAAAAAGGATAATGACAGATTCTACAAAGTAAGGCCTCTTTACACTGAACTAACTAATGCTTGCTTGAAAATTCCAGCTACACCCAAGCAATCTATTGATGAAGTCATGGTTGGTTTCAAGGGTAAAACTGCTGGAAACCTAAGGCAGTACATCAAAACAAAACCATATAAGTGGGGTTTCAAACTTTTTTGTCGTGCAAGTCAAGATGGACTCATACATGATATACTCATGTATCAAGGCACAACAACTTTTGACACACATCCCATACAGCTGCCACAGGAAGAATCTAAACTTCCAATAAGTACAAAGATTGTTCTGGTACTTGCACAAACTATGAACAAGACAAACACATCAGCAATCTATGCTGACAATTTCTTTTCAAGTATTTAAAAGCAGTCATCAATTCTGGTGTCTTGCTCAGGTCGCAGAGCTGGGCCTTTTAACTGTCCATATGCCATCCTATAATTAGCAGGTAATTCTGGACGGTTGAGCTTCCACGGAAATCGCACCCAGTAATGTCCAGATTCACATTTAACATCCTTCAGGTATTGTTCCTGAGTAAAGGAATCATTTGGACTTTCCTCATTTATATTAATCCCTATGCTGTCCAGCTCCCACAAATTAGACTGGTTCAACATCATCCTCGATAGAAGAATACTTGTACTGGGTTGACCTTTTATGAGCAAGACACCGTGACTGTATTCACTACTTCCTCTAGTCATTATTACCAGGCGGTAGTCTGCCATATATTACATAGCCCGTACCAGTGTTGAGGAAAGTGACGCCGCATGGTTTTGGATTTATGCCCTTTATCCTGAATTATTACATCCAACGCTGTCAAGGCTACCTCAGCTAGGCCATCATTATTGCCATTAGCTGCAACCTTTACATCAGTCACTGTAGTGTCAGGGTTATTAACATTATCATTATTGTCACAATTATTATAAGACTTACATACAACCCTGCACATAACTGTATGGTGCCTTCCCTTGTTGCATTGATAGCAACTGTTCAGTTTGGTATGACAATCCTTTACATTATGATTGTCTAGACATCTGATAAATCTGTCAAGTTCTTTCATTCTTTCCACTTTAATATCCCATGAATTATAGGCATTACAATTTTTAGTGAACTGGCAGTCTCTGTTTTCCTTGCCTGACCTCTTATTAACTGGGTTACCCTCACTGAGGTACTTATTCCTTTTACCTTGATGTGAGGAACCACTATTACTGATTCCTGTCACTTGATGTGTGCCTATTTAACTCTTAATTATGATTATTACAGCTGGGATTATTTTTCTCTTTTGAGACTCGACAGATACTTCAGAGTCATTATGTGTTATATTCTTAGAACTGTTTGGCTGACTGGTCTGCAATTGAACAATTAATTCTTGCCGACCTAGTCTAATTTCCTCCAGACCGAACTCTGGAGGTTTTGGCAAACCCACCCTTTGCATTAATAGGTTGATCAACTGCCTGGCTTACACCCTTTAATTTATTCAAAGCCTTACTTTTACAAGACTTTTTTTTCCAATTTGTAATGCTGATTAATTAAAACATTAATTTCCTTTCCATCTGCACAATTCTCCAGCAGATCTCTTTCACAGTCTTTAAACCACAATTTGTACCACTCAAATTTACTCTCTAAAGCATCTAAATATAACTTTTTTTTTTTATTTAAAATACAATACATAGCTTAACATAAAAACCCCTTAAACTAGGGTTGATACACATTGAATATAAACACATTTTGAAACAATCTCTCAGAACGTACAACAGCAAATAACAAACACAATATTAACAAACACAAGAGGTTACACAAATATACTAGAAAATATCGCTTGTAACAAAACATAACATTAAGAAAGATAGGTAATCTTAACCCTATGTACACAAGAACAACAACAAGAACATAACATGTAGGTGACCCCTGTAGCAGGTTCAATAATATAAATAAATCCATAATCCCTTCAGGTATACACTATTTACATAATATTACTGGGACATATTGCCAATGCACAATACAATACAATAAGAATATTATGATAAATATATAAATATATCGGTTACTCAAAACCAACACAAATAATCGATAAATGAAAGAACCTACATCACAATCTCATGATAAAACAAAGTACATACTCTTACTCACCTAACTCCCAGTACATAAGTTCCCTACAGTCACACATACTCGCCTTACCACAAGTCTTACGAGTCAGCCACAAAACTAGAAAAGCCATAAGCATTCCGCACTCATCTACAGGCTATACACATTATATAATATAGCAATAAAATGCTCAGTACAAACACATAAAACCCCGTTTGCCAGGCCATAGCCGAAAGGTACATCAAGTACTTCAACAAAGAAAGAAGGCAGTAGACTCTGACTTAAGACATCTTATAACACATATAACTTCACCACCACATCCACTCACACAACCACATTTACCTCAACCACGCATTACACAGATACACACAGTAAACCAGCCGTTGTGCATACCCAGCCCCGGAGACAAGCCCGTTCCATCCCCTGAAATTCAATCCCCCCCTTTCACAACGTTAACAATGCTCTCACACTCATACTACGGTACCCTGCTGAAAAAGCCTGGTCCCAGCGACTTCCATATATTTCCCGATTATAACACAACGTTCTATAAATGGTCCCCGCCAACACCCTTTTGCGCACCTCCCAATCCCCATTCCTTCTCATCGCCCAGGATACAAAAACAAAATCCGCAATTGTATACGTGATTGCACGTTGCACAGGCGCCTCGACGCCTCCCACGTCCAAACTTAACGCCCCAATACTGATATCCCACCTCCTCCCACTGTCCTCAGAACCTTACCCATCCATTCCCTGATACTCCCCAAATTATCACAAAAATACACTACATGAAACGCCGTCTCCTCATCCCCGCACACCCGACACGCGCCCTCCACCATCAACCCTCTTTCCTTAAGTGCAGCACCCGACGGCAGTATACCATGGAGAAAACGGAAAAAATACCTCTCGCACATTTGGACGCACGCGCATCAACCGTAATCTTTCCCATATATCCTTCCACGCATACATAGGGTAGATACTCTCAGCCTTCACGACTACCTTCGCCCTTACAACACGCTCTAAAACACCCACTCGAACTTTATTAGGGTCCCGTACATGCAGCAACGCCCGCAACACGTCTTCACACACCTTCATCTCCGACCCTCCCCACCACATTCGCACCTCTTCATGCAAGCCATTCACGCCCCTCCCTGCATGATCCCGCACATGGCGTAACCCCCACTTCAAATAAATACACTTGACTCTTAACCGTAAATCAATCAACCCCAATCCTCCTCTGGTGACCGGTAAAGTAACCACACTCCTACTCAACCATTCACACCCAGAACCCCAAAGAAAATGGAAAACCCTCTTTAACAGCCTCGTAACATCCGGACCTGCTAACGGATATACCGCAGCCACGTGCCAGACTTTACTGTATAACAACACATTCATAAACATACGCATGCTGATGTACTGTCAAATGAGTTGGTCTCAACCCATCCAATTGCCCCACCATTCGATCCACAACAAGTCCAGAATTAACCATCCTCGCCTCTCTCGCACTACTCATATACACTATTCCACACACTTTTATCCTGTCCACCATATTCCAACGTACATTCCTTCCCCAACTCTCTCTTCCCACCCAATCTCCTAAGACCAGTAATTTTGATTTTTCCACATTAACTCTTAACCCGGTAACCCCCCGCGAAATTATCAATAACATCTCCAACCGCACGTAAACTCCTCTGCGTTCGCACGAGTATTGTCGTGTCATCCACATACCCTATTATTCCCTGCTCTCCACTTTCTACTCCCCAATCCACCTCCATACACGCTTCCACCTTTCTATAGAAAGGGTCTGTTAAACAGGCAAACAACAATTGAGACAGGGGACAACCCTGCCTAATACCCCGACCCATGGATACCCACTCCCCCAACTTCTCATTTACCTGTACACACACTCCCACACCTGTATACAATGTCTCTGCCCAACGCACCACCTCCTCCCCAAAACCCTGCCTCCTTAATATGTACCACAATACCTCACGTTCTACACTATCATATGCCGCCTGCCAATCTAACGCTAAGACACCCCTTCCCTGCTCCCCTCCCGACCCTTCCACAAAATTCTTTATAATACTATGCACGTCATACATAGCCCTCCAGACACACCATATTGTCCTCTCGCAACCACTCTATCCACCACACACTTCATCCTATTTCCTAAAATTTTTGCAAAAATCTTATAATCAGCACACAGCAATGATATTATCCTAAAGTCCCGCACCGTGTCCTGTTTCTTACCTTTCGGCACTAAAACCACAACCACAGTTCCTTGCAACCTGCCCATCCTCCCCTCCCTTTTCATCGTATTCATTAGTTCTACTAAGAAGGACTTCAACACATTCCAATGGCTCACATAAAACTCGCAGGGCAAGCCATCCAGACCTGGAGCCTTACCTCGTGCCATCCCCTCCAAAGCCCTCCACACCTCCCCTTCTTCAATATCCCCCCCCCAACGCCATGTGATCACTGCTACATAGCACACAAGATACATTCTCCCCCAACCTCCCGAAAGCCTCCACATCCACCCCTACACTCAGTAAATTTTTGCCAAACCACCTATCCACGTTATCACTCATTGCCTTCGTTGTTCTTAACTCATGTCCTGCCCTGTATCCACCTAAGTCCTCATGTACCACCAGCCTATCAATTTCCATAGCCATACGTCGCTGCCTCTGTCCCCGTAACACACAGGCCGATGGTTGGTCTCCCCACACCGCCTCTTCAATTCCACCCTGCGCTCTCACCGCATCAAATTTATCATTCTGCAAATCACGAATCCTCCCTTTTAACAACTCGATTTCCTCCATGGGATACTGCCCTGCCTGCACGCCCCTCTCATAACAACTTTGCAACCTACCCTCGAAATACTGCTGCAACCCGTACATCATCCAACCCTGGTACTTTCCCCATCGCACATAAAACCGCCGGATCCTCTCCTTAGCTACCCCATCCCACCACCCCAGCAAGTCACCCACATCCCTACCCTCTCCCCACAAATTCTCCCACATTGTCCTAAAATCTAACCCCGCCTCCTCCACCCCAAGAAGTCTCACATTTAACTTCCAATACCCTGGATACCTCTTAGGTAAGCTGGCCCAAGTCAAGTCCATATAAACAGCTCTATGATCCGTGTATACAGCATCCACCGTACGCACACACATCACCCGCACACTTCTCGTCACATATAACCTATCAAGCCTGGCCGCGTATCCCTGTCTATGAAACGTATGCTCAACCATTAGGTCCCCACCTCCAATAACATCCCTTAACCCCACGCCCAGCAAAAGATCCCTTAGGCTAACCAAAAAACACCCTGCCCCCCATGGCTCCACATCCTTTCTACGTACTATACAATTCCAATCACCGCCCACGATTGTTACCGAGGGAAGAGATCTCAAATAATAAACCAAAACATCACGCACAAATTCATTCTTCACCCGTACATCACGCTCCGCCGGCGCATACACACAAACCATTGCCAGTCGCTCACTTCTCCACCATCCATCTACCCGGAGTACCCTACCCTCCTCCCCTCCCTCACATCTAATTACAACAAACAGGCTCGTCTCCCGAATCAGAATTCCAACCCCACCTTTCAAACGGTCCGAATATGCCACAAACACACGATATCCATCCACATTCAAATCCCGACCCGCCTTAAAGTTATGCTCCTGCATGAATACAATATCTATGGCATGACGCCTCAAAAACCCCTGGAGCCACAAACGCTTCACATTCACACACAACCCATTTACATTCACAGTCATACACCTGAAACCTTCTTGAAGGGTTTTACACGCTGCCCTGTAACTCCTTTCATAGACACGTCACCAGCCTTCCTACTTTTCCCACCATGCTCACCACAGTGAGCTCTATTCCCTCCCCGGTCGAACACCTGACCGGACACACCTGTGGCGCCTCCACTCACCATGTCAGCCCACGGTTTCTTCCCCGGTCTCTGCGCCGGGGTCAAGACATCATCGGAATCAGAGTGCGTTGCCGCCGTCTTCCGCCAAACACTCTCTGCATCCATGGTCTGGTCGGGGGATGCCTCACAATGCACCTCCGCCGCCACCTCGACCACGGTCACCATTCCCATAGAAGAGGCACCTGCAGTCAACTGGCTGTCTCTCCTCTCGTCCTCACTCTCCTCAGGTCCCACCACCGATTGTACATCATCCCCAGCTCTCTTCGTCTCCAAAAACTTTTCCGTCAACTGCTCCAAAGCCACATCCTCTGCTCGTTCACCTCCACTCAACTTGGTCTCCCCTTCCACCAAAGCGGAGACTGTAGATCCTACAGGCATTGATGGGCTCGACCCCACCATCGGAAACTCTCTCTCCACCTCCTCGCTCCAAGACGAACTATGGCCCTTTACATGGGTCCCGCTGGCAGGCCCCACCTTTGGGTCAGGCCCTCGCTCCGTCCTTCTGTCTGCATCCTGTCGTTGTTACTGCCTCTCACACTGTGCTGCCATATGGTCATAAGCGCCACATAGCCTGAAAGTCTTGCGCTGCCCTGCGTAATACACCATCACTTGTGTCCGAAAGTCGTCCAGGATGACAAACGACGGGATGGGATGCCTCAGCGTCATCTTTAGGTTGAACGTACCCTCCGGCCAGCCGGCGTACGCCCCATCCACCCAGGTACCTGCCGTTGCCAGATGCACAGTACCGTAACGTTCAAAAACGTTCCATATATCTGCCTCGTCAGCTTCGAAAGGCACGTTGCGTACCTTCACCCAAGTGTAGTGTCGCGACACGTCAATTAAACGAACTCGTATTGCCGAGTTTACGTCCACACAGCCATCTTGATACTGCTCCACCAGGCGCTCATACACTGCCATCGATCATAGCTTAACGAATATTCGGTAAGCCCCGTTGAGCGATACTCCATACAAATCTTGATCAGCAATACCGTATGTGTCGCAAATAATCAAAGGTAGAAGCACCTGTGTGGACTGAGGCGTAACTACACCCCGCACTAAATCAAAGCACACAGTGTTGACGCACCTTCTGATAGTCTGCGCCATCTTGTGAAAATCAATCTGCGCAGGAAGGCCTCTCAACCAGGAGCGTGTGCGCAGCACAACCTCACGGCAATAAAGCGATGAGGTCAATAGGCAAACACACCCTTCGCATTAATAGGTTGATCAACTGCCTGGCTTACACCCTTTAATTTATTCAAAGCCTTACTTTTACAAGACTTTTTTTTCCAATTCTTAATGCTGATTAATTAAAACATTAATTTCCTTTCCATCTGCACAATTCTCCAGCAGATCTCTTTCACAGTCTTTAAACCACAATTTGTACCACTCAAATTTACTCTCTAAAGCATCTAAATATAAATTTAATTCATTAGGGTTCACGGTTCTTTGATTCATTAAATCCAAGCACTTGTATGCCTTCGTCACATGGCCTTTAATAGCCTGTAATGATGCTTTCATTACTCTAAAATTCACGGACTTGTCAGCCACATTAACTCCATCCGATCCAGTCAAGGTTAGAGAATTATTAATCACTGATTATACAACTTAAGTAGGCGCCTTATAAGAGTAATTCTTGCACTTTACTCTTGTATAAATCATAGCCACACATGTGCTAGCAATTAATTAGGCTAATTATCATCCATCACACTATCGATTAAATTTGTGTACCCTATACCCACTTCCTTCAATCAGTCATTTAATTATTAAGTAATTAATTCAATTAATTTTTTCACTGATTACATCCGGTTCAGGAAGGACCAGCGGGCAGATATGGAAAATCTTATAGGGGTGTTACTTGTACGTACCTCAACATTACATGCATATGAGTAATCTCATTAGGAGACAACAGCCATATTGTTTACCATAGTCACCCCATGTAGGCATGTGAGAAAACTTAACCACCCCTGGTCCCTGCAGGTGGTCCCTTCGACCCTCAAATCTTATCCATATCTATCCAAGACCAGTATAAATTGGATAGCGCCCACAAGTACGGCACTACTAATTAATTGTGGAGTGTATAGATTACATTAGTTTAACTGGATGAAGGGGGGGGGTTAGGTTACACATGGATATATCCTTCAAGGAAAAACACTTATACATAATTCCACCACTTACCAGATATTCTCTGGTGGTCACTTGATGTAGCTGGATCACCCATAACCTATCCAATTACAACATACCTAACTGGCCAGTATCAGTCTGCTATAACTAGAAGGGTTACTTAACTGTGGGTGATTGATACTCCTTATTTCCTCCATTCACCATCTCATTTCGATGTCCTGCTACACCAACATGGTTCTTATTCCAGCAGGACGAGGTATCAGTTGGTTTGTCCCAGTTTAGAAGTCGTGACTCCATAAAAACTTCACTATCCTCGGGACAGGAACACGAGGTAAACAGATGCTCACTTTGAGAACGGCGACTCATTTCGCTTCACACATTCTCTTAACTTGGTGTTATTATCACTGATTACTTCTTAGCCCACCATACGATTTAATGTCTCATAATTATTATACACATTGGCGGCCACTCCATTAAGATCTGAGACCGATGAGTGATGATTAAATCACGGGTATTTTCCCCGGGACACACTCCATGGTGGTGCACCAGTCACCGCTGGTCCCACCATTATTCACTAATTTTACCACTTTATTACGGTGGTCCCGTAAATCACGTTCCCTCACTCTTCATCAGGAACAGTTACGACACTTCCTATTATGAAGCGAGGCCTATATTAATCCTTAGGCCACCGTGAACGCCAATTTCCTGTTCCCATGCTTTGCCAACCTCTTCACTCAATTCAAAAAACTCCCGCTCCCCCATGCCCTGTGTCGACCTCTTCCCCGCACATCTGGCAGGTGCAGAGGGACCCTGTTGGCTCCATTCCATTTTCAAATACATTTTGACCCAAATCAACACATTAAACACCTATTAGGCAGCATAGCTTCGGAAGATTATAATATTTTTCCATAAGGTAGTCCCAACCAACAGGTAGTCTCAACAATATGTAGTCCCAACCAACAGGTAGTCTCAATCAACAGGTAGTCCCAACGAACAGGTAGTCCAGTCTGTTAAATGTCTGAAGCCTCTCAGACAAGGGTTTCTCATCTTACTTTAACAATGTGACTTTCAAGAAGACAGGGTTCCAGAGTTCCTTCTCTTGTCAGTAGCTGCCTGAAGAGGGCGACAAGGCAATTTTCCGTGCGCTCTCAAAAAAAAAAAAAAAAAATAAAAATTATGGAAATTGAGTTATTCATATAGAAAAATAGCTTAACTCTTTTGCAACACTCTGGTACAAGAATGAATGTTCTGCGACGTTTCTACAAGATATTATAGTCATTTATATCAGGTATTGTGACGGTGATATGGGTAGCACATCTGCTCAGAGCCCATATATTTTTTGTAATTTTTTCCTTGTTTTTTATCGCCTTTTCTTGCTTTATGATTTCTAATATAATAATTGACTATTTGGCATCATATAAGAATAGGCGGAGCTTATCCGTAGAGTGACAGCCAATCAGGCACCATCTGGGAACACTCGGCAGTACTCCCGCTCCAGAGAGCCAGGAGAAATTACTTCATTATTACGCTTATATTAGCTTATATATCAACTCTACGGCTTATTTATCTATCAGAATTGATCTAATGATATAATAAACACTATAAATAACATACAATCATGTTATATACTCTAGACTGAATAAAATAGGCCATAATATAGCGAGAGACCACCAGGAGTATTTCGATATACACCAGTTGCTGCTTGTCTCCATGTTGCATTCTTTGGTCTTGTGGTAGAAAACGGTGTTTTGAAGAGGATAACTGCACTAGAACATCAGTTTACTAAGAAATAAACCCAAACAAACGCGTAACCATTCTTACAGTATTCATTACCTTTGTAACTTGTGAGTTCATTACCTTTGTAACTTGTGAGTTCATTACCTTGTACCTAGTTCAGCCATCAAAACTTTGGAGCCCGGTCCCTGGACCCATTGTGTACCTCTGTAATCTGTAAATACCTTTGTAACTTGTAATGATTGTGACTAGACCTACCTGGAGTTCATTACCTTTGTAAATTGTGAGTTCATTACCTTTGTAAATTGTGAGTTCATTGCCTCTGTAGCTTGCTCAGCTATCAAAACTTTGAGGCCCAGTCCCTGGACCCATTATGTACCTCTGTAATCTTTTGACTACCGCCCACAGGATGGGTATGGGGTGCATAATAAACATATTAAACTAACTAACTAACGCGATTTTCGCGATTTTTTTTTTTTTTTTTTTTGAGACGGGGGGCCGGCCGGCGTTCCAGGCCAATATCTCGGAAGTAACTTATTCACTTTTATCGATAAGGTGCCCCTTTATTACTTAATTAAGTGGAATAATATTCACAGAAATTGTAAAATAATGATTTCTCTAATTTCTGATGGTACATTTTTGGAAATATTCCAAATATTTTGGGAGTTATGTGGGAGTAAAGGGCAGAGTTTTTACAACACTCCAAGAACTAACAAACTTTATTTTTTTTGTGAAATAAAGATAAGATATTTAGAGGAAACTAAACCATGAGAAATTCGTATAATTCAATTCAATTCAAGTTTATTCTCTATAAGGGCTACAATGTGGGGTTTACAGGTTTTGGGCATTGTGTGGTTGACATGTTATAAAATACTAATTACAGAGGGGGCCACTAGGACACCTAGCATGGCTAGGCATTTCGGGGAGACTTAGATTAATTCTTAACATTAAATCCTTACAGATTATGGTATTAAGGCTAAGTGACTACATCATAATTTGTGAGTTTAGCAATGTGAATGCTTTTGTTTTGGCACAATACAAAGTGTCTATATTGGAGTATCATAGGCAAACTTATGACTAGTTACGATTCATTATTTTAAGATTAAGATTAGTATTTCCGGGTTTATAGTCAGTGGGTGAGTGAGTGTAATTGTGAACCACCAGGTTATCAGGTTATCATGTAGTTAGTTGTCGGGGTGGATCAGGGAGATAAGATGTTTTCTAATTGTAGTTTTGAAAGTGATGAATGTGTCTGCAGTTCTAGAGTTTTCAGGTTTACCTGGAGAGAGTTCCGGGGGTCAACGCCCCCGCGGCCCGGTCTGAGACCGGGTAGGGAGTTCCAGATTTTAGGTCCTTTGAAATACATTGAATTTTTGTAAAGATTTAGTCGAACACGGTGAATGTCATAGAAAAGTTTGTGTCTGGTGTTATGCCTGTGGATCCTGTCACAACTATCAAGAAAGCGTTTTAGGTCAACGTTAATATTGGAATTTAAGGTCCTGTAGATATAGATTGCACAGTAGTAATTGTGGATGTTCTGAACAGGGAGTAAGTTTAGATCTATGAAGAGTGGGGGGTGTGTTGCCAGGAATGGGATTTAGTGATTATTCTTACTGCTGCTTTTTGTTGGGTTATTATTGGCTTTAGGTGTGTTGCTGCAGTTGAACCCCAAGCAAAGATAGCATAGGTGAGGTATGGATATATAAGTGAATGGTATAGTGTGAGAAGGGCAGTTTGCGGCACGTAGTATCGTATCTTGGAGAGGATCCCCACCGTTTTGGATACTTTTTTTGTTATGTGTTGGATATGGGTACTGAAATTTAGATTGATGTCGAGGTATAGGCCAAGGAATTTGCCCTCATAATGTCTGGCAATTAGAGTATTGTCGATTTTAATGTTAAGTTGTGAAACACCTGCTCTGCTACCAAACATAATATAGTAGGTTTTGCCAGTGTTAAGTGTAAGTTTATTGGCTGTCATCCAAGTCGATATTTTGAGCTCCTCGTAAACAATGGTGTTGAGGGTGGCAAGATTAGGGTGGGAGATGACATAAGTCGTGTCGTCAGCAAAGAGAATGGATTTCAGGTGTTGGGATATGTTTTTGAAGGTCATTGATGTAAATGAGGAAGAGCAGGGGTCCAAGGACACTTTCCTGCGGAACTCCAGTATCAAGTGGCAGTATTGATGAGGCTGTGTCTTTAATGGTGACATGCTAATACCTATTAGGAAGGTAGGATTTAAAATATGCAAGCGCATGGCCTCTTATACCATATCCACTCCCACAAGTCTTTGAGGTGCTGCTTGATGGTCGTGGACACCCTGGGCTCGTACTTGATATAGGATCACATTCCTGCCAGAGGGCATTATCAGTAAATCAGTCTTTTCTCAGTTGTTGTTTGAGGTATTTTATTAATAAATATTTACAGTAACTAGAGAAAATACTTCGTCTTGTGCAGCAAAATTGAAGGAAATCGGACAGCAAACAAAAAAGCAACAATTAATTGCCGTGACGGCCCCTGAAGCTCGTCACTTATCCTGTGAACCAACACCAAAAATTTTAAGTCTATCGAAAGAGTTCTCAACTTACAAACGAAAACTTGGGAGGAAAAGATTGAGCAACCATGTACAGGTGTCCCTTCTAGGTCACCTAAAAAGAGTCATTTGCAGGTATCCCCTCTAGGTCATCTAAAGAGAGTCATCTGCAGGTATCCCTTCTAGGTCACCTAAAGAGAGTCATCTGCAGGTATCCCTTCTAGGTCATCTAAAGAGAGTCATCTGCAGATATTCCTTCTAGGTCATCTAAAGAGAGTCATCTGCAGGTATCCCTTCTAGGTCATCTAAAGAGAGTCATCTGCAAGTATCCCTTCTAGGTCATCTAAAGAGAGTCATCTGCAGGTATCCCTTCTAGGTCATCTAGAGAGAGTCATCTGCAGGTATCTCTTCTAGGTCACCTAAAGAGAGTCATCTGCAGGTATCCCTTCTAGGTCACCTAAAGAGAGTCATCTGCAGGTATCCCTTCTAGGTCACCTAAAGAGAGTCATCTGCAGGTATCCCTTCTAGATCATCTAAAGAGAGACATCTGCAGGTATCCCTTCTAAGTCAAGTAAAGAGAGTCATCTTCAGGTTTCCCTTCTAAGTCAAGTAAAGAGAGTCATCTGCAGGTATCCCTTCTAGGTCACCTAAAGAGAGACATCTGCAGGTATCCCTTCTAAGTAGAGTAAAGAGAGTCATTTGCAGGTTTCCCTTCTAAGTCAAGTAAAGAGAGTCATCTGCAGGTATCCCTTCTACGTCATCTAAAGAGAGACATCTGCAGGTATCCCTTTTTTTTTTTTTTTTTTTTTTTTACACAGGGTTTGACAAGGTTAAGGATCCCTAGCTTTACTGACAGCTATATTACAGGTTAAGGATTCCTAACTTTATTGGCAAGCTAAGAGCTGTTACCTACATCAGCTCATTTGAAAGCATTTTCATTGTTATGAGACATACAAGTACGGGACAGGATGAAGTTGGAGCCATCTGTGGGCCAGCATTTTCATTTGATCAACTGACTTTATCTCGTTGACATCATTATGCTGTACGAATGTGTTCCATACTCGAGTCATCCTGGGTATGTATGATCTTAGATGGAGTGATGTTCTGGAGAAGGGTACAGCCAGAGTGAAGTTGCTCCTTTCTGCCCGTCTTGTGGCATAAAAGCTTGTTTCACGCTGTCCTCGAAGTGGATTCAAGTGTGGTATTTTGACAATATTGGCCTTGTACATAACAGTAAGGCCACCCACATCCCTCCTATGTTGAAGGCTCTGCTGAAATGACAGATCTATCCAGGATGGGTCCAGGCGAGAGATGAGACGTCTTGCTCTGTTCTCTACTCTGTCAAGCAGTCGCAGATGAGAGGGGGGGCAGGCAAACCAAGAAAGTGGAGCATACTCAAGGTGTGAGCGTACTTGTGCCTCGTACAGGATCTTGCAACCCCTACTGTCAAGCAGATGGGAGATACGGCGAAGTGCTGTAAGCTTCCTGGCTGCCTTGTTTGCTAGATTTACAACATGGTTCTTCATGGTTAGTTTGGAGTCAAATTTCACCCCAAGGATATCAACTTCTACTCCAGGTGCCAACATTGTCCCATTCATCCTTACTACTGCACCAGCATTACCATCATGGTGCCTAGAGACGATCATCATTTGCGTTTTCTCTAAGTCAAGTAAAGAGAGTCATCTGCAGGTATCCCTTCTAGGTCACCTAAAGAGAGTCATCTGCAGGTTTCCCTTTTAGGTCACCTAAAGAGAGTCATCTGCAGGTATTCCTTCTAGGTCACTTAAAGAGAGTCATCTGCAGGTATCCCTTCTAAATAACTTAAAAAGAGTAATTTGCAGGTATCCCTTCTAGGTCACCTAAAGAGAGTCATCTGCAGGTATCCCTTCTAAGTCACCTAAAGAGAGTCATCTGCAGGTATCCCTTCTAGGTCACCTAAAGAGAGTAATATGCAGGTATCCCTTCTAGGTCACCTAAGGAGAGTAATCTGCAGGTATCCCTTCTAGGTCACCTAAGGAGAGTAATATGCAGGTATCCCTTCTAGGTCACCTAAGGAGAGTAATCTGCAGGTATCCCTTCCAGGTCACCTAAAGAGAGTCATCTGCAGGTATTCATTCTAGGTCACATAAAGAGAGTCATCTGCAGGTATCCCTTCTAAATAACTTAAAAAGAGTAATTTGCAGGTATCCCTTCTAGGTCACCTAAAGAGAGTCATCTGCAGGTATCCCTTCTAAGTCACCTAAAGAGAGTCATCTGCAGGTATCCCTTCTAGGTCACCTAAAGAGAGTAATCTGCAGGTATCCCTTCTAGGTCACCTAAGGAGAGTAATCTGCAGGTATCCCTTCTAGGTCACCTAAGGAGAGTAATATGCAGGTATCCCTTCTAGGTCACCTAAGGAGAGTAATCTGCAGGTATCCCTTCAAGGTCACCTAAAGAGATTGCGAAAAGGACTAGGGGGTTATGGTAAGCAGCAACCTTAAACCAAGACAGCAGTGCCTAAGCGTACGTAATAAGGCAAATAGATTACTGGGATTTATATCAAGAAGTGTAAGCAACAGAAGTCCAGAGGTCATACTGCAGCTTTATACATCATTAGTAAGGCCTCACCTAGATTATGCAGCTCAATTCTGGTCTCCATATTACAGAATGGACATAAATTCGTTAGAAAACATTCAGCGTAGGATGACTAAATTAATACATAGCATTAGATAATCTTCCTTATGAAGAAGATGAAGACTCTTAGTTACATTCACTTGTTAGCGAAGAATGAGGGGAGACCTGATCGAAGTGTATAAGTGGAAGACAGGTATTAATAAAGGGGATATTAACAAGGTCTTGAGGATATCTCTCCAAGAGAAAACCCCGCAGTAATGGATTTAAATTAGATAAGTTAGATTTAGAAAGGACATAGGAAATTTATGGTTTGGAAATTGGGGTAGTTGATGAGTGGAACAGTCTACCTAGTTGGGTTATTGAGGCTAGGACTTTGGGTAGTTTCAAATTTAGGTTGGATAAGTACATGTGTGGGAGGGGTTGGACTTGAGAGGGACTTGCACATCGGAGCTTGTTTCTTGGGTGGCATTGAAAATTGGGTTGGTCAAATGTTTGTTAGTGGGATGAATTGTAAAGGACCTGCCTAGTATGGGCCAACAGGCCTGCTGCAGTGTTCCTCCTTTCTTATGTTCTTATGTTCTTATCTGCAGGTATCCCTTCTAGGTCACCTAAGGAGAGTAATCTGCAGGTATCCCTTCTAGGTCACCTAAGGAGAGTAATCTGCAGGTATCCCTTCTAGGTCACCTAAGGAGGTAATCTGCAGGTATCCCTTCTAGGTCACTTAAGGGGGGAGTAATCTGCAGGTATCCCTTCTAGGTCACCTAAGGAGAGTAATCTGCAGGTATGCCTTCTAGGTACCTAAGGGAGTAATCTGCAGGTATCCCTTCTAGGTCACTTAAGGAGAGTAATCTGCAGGTATCCCTTCTAGGTCACCTAAGGAGAGTAATCTGCAGGTATGCCTTCTAGGTCACCTAAGGAGAGTAATCTGCAGGTATCCCTTCTAGGTCACCTAAGGAGAGTAATCTGCAGGTATCCCTTCTAGGTCACCTAAGGAGAGTAATCTGCAGGTATGCCTTCTAGGTCACCTAAGGAGAGTAATCTGCAGGTATCTCTTCTAGGTCACCTAAGAGAGTAATCTGCAGGTATCTTTTAGGTCACCTAAGGAGATTATCTGCAGGTATTTCTTCTAGGTCACCTAAGGAGAGTAATCTGCAGGTATGCCTTCTAGGTCACCTAAGGAGAGTAATCTGCAGGTATCCCTTCTAGGTCACCTAAGGAGAGTAATCTGCAGGTATCCTTCTAGGTCACCTAAGGGAGTAATCTGCAGGTATCCCTTCTAGGTCACCTAAGGAGAGTAATCTGCAGGTATGCCTTCTAGGTCACCTAAGGAGAGTAATCTGCAGGTATCTCTCCTAGGTCACCTAAGGAGAGTAATCTGCAGGTATCTCTTCTAGGTCACCTAAGGAGAGTAATCTGCAGGTATCTCTTGTAGGTCACCTAAGGAGAGTATCTGCAGGTATGCCTTCTAGGTCACCTAAGGAGAGTAATCTGCAGTTATGCCTTCTAGGTCACCTAAGGAGAGTATATCTGCAGGTATGCCTTTAGGTCACCTAAGGAGAGTAATCTGCAGGTATGGCTTCTAGGTCACCTAAGGGAGTAATCTGCAGGTATGCCTTCTAGGTCACCTAAGGAGAGTAATCTGCAGGTATCCTTCTAGGTCACCTAAGTGAGAGTAATCTGCAGGTATTGCCTTCTAGGTCACCTAAGGAGAGTAATCTGCAGGTATGCCTTCTAGGTCACTAAGGAGAGTAATCTGCAGGTATCTCTTCTAGGTCACCTAAGGGAGTAATCTGCAGGTATCTCTTCTAGGTCACCTAAGGAGAGTAATCTGCAGGTATCTCTTCTTGGCACTAAGGAGAGTAATCTGCAGGTATCTCTTCTAGGTCACCTAGGAGAGTAATCTGCAGGTATCTCTTTAGGTCACCTAAGGAGAGTAATCTGCAGGTATCTCTTCTAGGTCACCTAGGAGAGTAATCTGCAGGTATTCATTCTAGGTCACCTAAGGAGAGTAATCTGCAGGTATGCCTTCTAGGTCACCTAAGGAGAGTAATCTGCAGGTATGCCTTCTAGGTCACCTAAGGAGAGTAATCTGCAGGTATCTCTTCTAGGTCACCTAAGGAGAGTAATCTGCAGGTATCTCTTCTAGGTCACCTAAGGAGAGTAATCTGCAGGTATCCTTCTAGGTCACCTAAGGAGAGTAATTGCAGGTATTGCCTTCTAGGTCACCTAAGGAGAGTAATCTGCAGGTATGCCTTCTAGGTCACATAAAGAGAGTAATCTGCAGGTATGCCTTCTAGGTCACCTAAGGAGAGTAATCTGCAGGTATCTCTTCTAGGTCACCTAAGGAGAGTAATCTGCAGGTATTTCTTCTAGGTCACCTAAGGAGAGTAATCTGCAGGTATGCCTTCTAGGTCACTAGGAGAGTAATCTGCAGGGTATCTCTTCTAGGTCACCTAGAGAGTAATCTGCAGTATGCCTTCTAGGTCACCTAACGAGAGTAATCTGCAGGTATGCCTTCTAGGTCACCTAGGATGAGTAATCTGCAGGTATCTCTTCTAGGTCACCTAAGGAGGTAATCTGCAGGTATCTCTTCTAGGTCACCTAAGGAGTAATCTGCAGGTATCCTTCTAGGTCACTAAGGAGGTAATCTGCAGGTATGCCTTCTAGGTCACCTAGGAGAGTAATCTGCAGGTATGCCTTCTAGGTCACCTAAGGAGAGTAAATCTGCAGGTATCCCTTCTAGGTCACCTAAGGAGAGTAATCTGCAGGTATGCCTTCTAGGTCACCTAAGGAGAGTAATCTGCGGTATCCTTCTAGGTCACCTAAGGAGAGTATATCTGCATGTATGCTTCTAGGTCACCTAAGGAGAGTAATCTGCAGGTATGGCTTCTAGGTCACCTAAGGAGAGTAATCTGCAGGTATCTCTTCTAGGTCACCTAAGGAGAGTAATCTCCAGGTATCTCTTCTAGGTCACCTAAGGAGAGTAATCTGCAGGTATCTCTTCTAGGTCTCCTAAGGAGAGTAATCTGCAGGTATCTCTTCTAGGTCACCTAAGGAGAGTAATCTGCAGGTTTGCCTTCTAGGTCACCTAAGGAGAGTAATCTGCAGGTATCTCTTCTAGGTCACCTAAAAAGAGTACTCTGCAGGTATGCCTTCTAGGTCACCTAAGGAGAGTAATCTGCAAGTATGCCTTCTAGGTCACCTAAGGAGAGTAATCTGAGGTATCTCTTCTAAGTCACCTAAGGAGAGTAATCTGCAGGTATCTCTTCTAGGTCACTAAGGAGAGTAATCTGCAGGTTTTCCTTCTAGGTCACTAAGGGAGAGTAATCTGCAGGTATCTCTTCTAGTCACCTAAGGAGAGTAATCTGCAGGTATCTTTCTAGGTCACCTAAGGAGAGTAATCTGTAGGTATTCCTTCTAGGTCACCTAAGGAGAGTAATCTGCAGGTATCTCTTCTAGTCACTATAGGAGAGTAATCTGCAGGTATCTCTTCTAGGTCACCTAAGGAGAGTAATCTGCAGGTATCTCTTCTAGGTCACCTAAGGAGAGTAATCTGCAGGTATGCCTTCTGGTCACTAAGGAGAGTAATCTGCAGTTGCCTCTAGGTCACCTAAGAGAGTAATCTGCAGGTATGCCTTCTAGGTCACCTAAGGAGAGTAATCTGCAGGTATGCCTTCTAGGTCACCTAAGGAGAGTAATCTGCAGGTATGCCTTCTAGGTCACCTAAGGAGAGTAATCTGCAGTATTCTTCTAGGTCACCTAAGGAGAGTAATCTGCAGGTATCTCTTCTAAGTCACCTAAGGGAGTAATCTGCAGGTATTCTTTCTAGGTCACCTAAGGAGAGTAATCTGCAGGTTATTCCTTTAGGTCACTAAGGAGAGTAAATCTGCAGGTATCTCTTCTAAGTCACCTAAGGAGAGTAATCTGCAGGTATCTCTTCTAGGTCACCTAAGGAGAGTAATCTGCAGGTATCTCTTCTAGGTCACCTAAGGAGAGTAATCTGCAGGTATGCCTTCTAGGTCACCTAAGGAGAGTAATCTGCAGGTATCTCTTCTAGGTCACCTAAGGAGAGTAATCTGCAGGTATCTCTTCTAGGTCACCTAAGGAGAGTAATCTGCAGGTATGCCTTCTAGGTCACCTAAGGAGAGTAATCTGCAGGTATCTCTTCTAGGTCACCTAAGGAGAGTAATCTGCAGGTATGCCTTCTAGGTCACCTAAGGAGAGTAATCTGCAGGTATGCCTTCTAGGTCACCTAAGGAGAGTAATCTGCAGGTATCCCTTCTAGGTCACCTAAGGAGAGTAATCTGCAGGTATCCCTTCTAGGTCACACAAAAAGAGTCATCGAAATTGGTAATGAAGTTTTCGTGCTGTAGTTTGCACTGACAAAACTCAAGAAAAAAAAACTTAAATTTTATTTTTGTTCGACAAGTCATGATTAATTAAGAAATTATGTTCTCGTCTTATGAACGGTATAATTATGTTCTCGTCTTGTGAACGGTTTAATTATTTTCTCGTCTTGTGCAAGGTATAATTATGTTCTCGTCTTGTGCAAGGTATAATTATGTTCTCGTCTTGTGCAAGGTATAATTATGTTCTCGTCTTGTGCAAGGTATAATTATGTTCTTCCTTGTGCAAGGTATAATTATGTTCTCATCTTGTGCAAGGTATAATTATGTTCTCGTCTTGTGCAAGGTATAATTATGTTCTCGTCTTGTGCAAGGTATAATTATGTTATCGTCTTGTGAAAGGTATAATTATGTTCTCGTCTTGTGAAAGGTATAATTATGTTCTCGTCTTGTGAAAGGTATAATTATGTTCTCGTCTTGTGAAAGGTATAATTATGTTCTCGTCTTGTGAAAGGTATAATTATGTTCTCGTCTTGTGAAAGGTATAATTATGTTCTCGTCTTGTGCAAGGTATAATTATGTTCTCGTCTTGTGCAAGGTATAATTATGTTCTCGTCTTGTGCAAGGTATAATTATTTTCTCGTCTTGTGTAAAGTATAATTATGTTGTCGTCTTGTGAAAGGTATAATTATATTGGAAAAAAATAACATGAGAATGTATTTCTTCTCTAAGTGAACACATTTTGGTAAAACAAATCTCATTTGATATAAAGAATTTTCCTGCGTATTTTTTATTAACGTTGACTTAAGGGGAGAGTTTACAAGACTTATTATTTGACTGAACATTACGTCATAGAAGGTGACACCTTAATAAACTGAATTAATACTTGTCGAATTACCCATAAAATGTTGCAGCTAACGTGACATTTCATTGTGGCAAAGTTTCGCTCTCCAGGAGGTTTATCAAGCAGTTATTTAACTGCTTCATAAAGCCCATGGAGAGGGAAACGTTGCAATAATAAAATGCTACATTAGTTACATTTGTGGCCTTTTACTTAACACCTTAATAATGCTACTCATCTTGTCCCAGGATTATACTGCATTCAGGTTTAACTGCATTCAAAACTACGATGATGTAAATGTGTAATATAGTTTCACCACAGTACCTGTTGTGTGTATCAGTGAAGTCGATCATGTATCCTCACAGTACCTGTTGTGTGTATCAGTGAAGGTGATCATGTATCCTCACAGTACCTGTTGTGTGTATCAGTGAAGGTGATCATGTATCCTCACAGTACCTGTTGTGTGTATCAGTGAAGGTGATCATGTATCCTCACAGTACTGTTGTGTGTATCAGTGAAGGTGATCATGTATCCTCACAGTACCTGTTGTGTGTATCAGTGAAGGTGATCATGTATCCTCACAGTACCTGTTGTGTGTATCAGTGAAGGTGATCATGTATCCTCACAGTACCTGTTGTGTGTATCAGTGAAGGTGATCATGTATCCTCACAGTACCTGTTGTGTGTATCAGTGAAGTCGATCATGTATCCTCACAGTACCTGTTGTGTGTATCAGTGTGGGGATCATGTATCCTCACAGTACCTGTTGTGTGTATCAGTGAAGGTGATCATGTATCCTCAAAGTACCTGTTGTGTGTATCAGTGAAGGTGATCATGTATCCTCACAGTACCTGTTGTGTGTATCAGTGAAGGTGATCATGTATCCTCAAAGTACCTGTTGTGTGTATCAGTGAAGGTGATCATTGTATCCTCACAGTACCTGTTGTGTGTATCAGGAAGGTGATCATGTATCCTCACAGTACCTGTTGTGTGTATCAGTGAGGTGATCATGTATCCTCACAGTACTATTGTGTTTATCAGTGAAGGTGATCATGTATCCTCACAGTACTGTTTGTGTATCAGTGAAGGTGATCATGTATCCTCACAGTACCTGTTGTGTTTATCAGTGAAGGTGATCATGTATCCTCACAGTACCTGTTGTGTGTATCAGTGAAGGTGATCATGTATCCTCACGTTACCTGTTGTGTGTATCAGTGAAGGTGATCATGTATCCTCACAGTACCTGTTGTGTGTATCAGTGAAGGTGATCATGTATCCTCACAGTACTTGTTGTGTGTATCAGTGAAGGTGATCATGTATCCTCACAGTACCTGTTGTGTATCAGTGAAGGTGATCATGTATCCTCACAGTACTGTTGTGTGTATCAGTGAAGGTGATCATGTATCCTCACAGTACTTGTTGTGTGTATCAGTGAAGGTGATCATGTATCCTCACAGTACTGTTGTTGTATCATGAAGGTGATATGTATCCTCACAGTACCTGTTGTGTGTATCAGTAAAGTCGATCATGTGTCCTCACAGTACCTGTTGTGTGTATCAGTGAAGGTGATCATGTATCCTCACAGTACTGTTGTGTGTATCAGTAAAGTCGATCATGTGTCCTCACAGTACCTGTTGTGTGTATCAGTAAAGTCGATCATGTGTCCTCACAGTACTGTTGTGTGTATCAGTGAAGGTGATCATGTATCCTCACAGTACCTGTTGTGTGTATCAGTAAAGTCGATCATGTGTCCTCACAGTACCTGTTGTGTGTATCAGTAAAGTCGATCATGTGTCCTCACAGTACCTGTTGTGTGTATCAGAAAAGGGTCGATCATGTGTCCTCACAGTACCTGTTGTGTGTATCAGTAAAGTCGATCATGTGTCCTCACAGTACCTGTTGTGTGTATCAGTAAAGTCGATCATGTGTCCTCACAGTACCTGTTGTGTGTATCAGTAAAGTCGATCATGTGTCCTCACAGTACCTGTTGTGTGTATCAGTGAAGGTGATCATGTATCCTCACAGTACTGTTGTGTGTATCAGTGAAGGTGATCATGTATCCTCACAGTACTGTTGTGTGTATCAGTAAAGTCGATCATGTGTCCTCACAGTACCTGTTGTGTGTATCAGTGAAGGTGATCATGTATCCTCACAGTACCTGTTGTGTGTATCAGTGAAGGTGATCATGTATCCTCACAGTACTGTTGTGTGTATCAGTGAAGGTGATCATGTATCCTCTTGCTTGTAGGTGACGGTCAAGTTATTAGTAAGTTCTCACACTTTGTGACTGATCTTAACTTTAACTAAATCTCTGCACTTAACACCAGTTGAAGTGTTGTCCTCAACACTGACTCAAGTTGTACAATCAACACTGGATTAGCACTTGTGTCCTTTAAGCTGCACTTGTGTCCTTTTTACCTGACACTGGATATTGCTGGGGATACCACTCTGGCTTTAATAATGGACAAAATTATTTCCTATAACCAGGCAAGGATAGTTGACTTATTAGTGACAAACTGTTATCTTATAAACCTGGATAAAAGATTTCGTACGTTTTATCTATTCCAATTGGTAAATCAGAGACCAACGCAAAGACTTAAGATCTGGGTCTGGATACTGGTTAGAAAGCTGCCATTACACTGAAGCTAACTCTGGCATCAGCTTCGAGTTGAAGGGTGGTGTTAACACTGTCATCAACGCCGGCATCAATACTTACCCTGTAGAATTGTGGGGATAAATGTATTACGAGGAAAAATTATTCTGTGACTTACTGGAATCAATATATGGTGTTGATACTGGATGGGCGTAGCTAGGAACTGTCAGCATGGTGATGAACTGCAAGCACGCATGTCAGGGCGTGACAGTAGACACTGGATGGGCGTAGCTAGGAACTGTCAGCATGGTGATGAACTACAAGGATGCATGTCAGGTCGTGACAGTAGACACTGGATGGGCGTAGCTAGGAACTGTCAGCATGGTGATGAACTGCAAGCACGCATGTCAGGTCGTGACAGTAGACACTGGATGGGCGTAGCTAGGAACTGTCAGCATGGTGATGAACTGCAAGCACGCATGTCAGGTCGTGACAGTAGACACTGGATGGGCGTAGCTAGGAACTGTCAGCATGGTGATGAACTGCAAGCACGCATGTCAGGGCGTGACAGTAGACACTGGATGGGCGTAGCTAGGAACTGTCAGCATGGTGATGAACTACAAGGATGCATGTCAGGGCGTGACAGTAGACACTGGATGGGCGTAGCTAGGAACTGTCAGCATGGTGATGAACTACAAGGACGCATGTCAGGGCGTGAGAGTAGACACACTACAAGGACGCATGTCAGGGCGTGACAGTAGACACACTACAAGGACGCATGTCAGGGCGTGACAGTAGACACACTACAAGGACGCATGTCAGGGCGTGACAGTAGACACACTACAAGGACGCATGTCAGGGCGTGACAGTAGACACACTACAAGGACGCATGTCAGGGCGTGACAGTAGACACACTACAAGGACGCATGTCAGGGCGTGACAGTAGACACACTACAAGGACGCATGTCAGGGCGTGACAGTAGACACACTACAAGGACGCATGTCAGGGCGTGACAGTAGACACACTACAAGGACGCCAGTAGAAAACACTACAAGGACGCAGTCGTGACGTAGCCAGTAAGGACCACACTACAAGGACGCATGTCAGGGCGTGACAGTAGACACACTACAAGGACGCCAGTAGACAACTACAAGGACGCATGTCAGGGCGTGACAGTAGACACACTACAAGGACGCCAGTAGACACACTACAAGGACGCATGTCAGGGCGTGACAGTAGACACACTACAAGGACGCCAGTAGACACACTACAAGGACGCATGTCAGGGCGTGACAGTAGACACACTACAAGGACGCCAGTAGACACACTACAAGGACGCATGTCAGGGCGTGACAGTAGATACACTACAAGGACGCCAGTAGACATACACACTACAAGGACGCATGTCAGGGCGTGAAGTAGAACACTACAAGGACGCCAGTAGACACACTACAAGGACGCATGTCAGGGCGTGACAGTAGACACACTACAAGGACGCATGTCAGGGCGTGACAGTAGACACACTACAAGGACGCATGTCAGGGCGTGAGAGTAGACACACTACAAGGACGCATGTCAGGGCGTGAGAGTAGACACACTACAAGGACGCATGTCAGGGCGTGACAGTAGACACACTACAAGGACGCATGTCAGGGCGTGAGAGTAGACACACTACAAGGACGCATGTCAGGGCGTGACAGTAGACACACTACAAGGACGCATGTCAGGGCGTGGAGTAGACACACTACAAGGACGCATGTCAGGGCGTGACAGTAGACACACTACAAGGACGCATGTCAGGGCGTGAGAGTAGACACACTACAAGGACGCATGTCAGGGCGTGACAGTAGACACACTACAAGGACGCATGTCAGGGCGTGACAATAGACACACACAAGGACGCATGTCAGGGCGTGACAGTAGACACACTACAAGGACGCATGTCAGGGCGTGACAGTAGACACACTACAAGGACGCATGTCAGGGCGTGACAGTAGACACACTACAAGGACGCCAGTAGACACACTACAAGGACGCATGTCAGGGCGTGACAGTAGACACACTACAAGGACGCCAGTAGACACACTACAAGGACGCCAGTAGACACACTACAAGGACGCATGTGAGGGCGTGACAGTAGACACACTACAAGGACGCCAGTAGACACACTGGGTAGTAATAAATTAGACACTTGTGCTACACTTGCGTATCTTTACAGAGGAAACGTTTCGCCAACCAATGCCTTCCTCATTTCGAAACAGAGAAAAATAGTTGAAGTTTCGAACGATGAGATAATCAGTCCCTCAGCTGGGGTCAATGTGATCAGTCCCTCAGCTGGAGTCGATGTGATCAGTCCCTCAGCTGGAGTCGATGTGATCAGTCCCTCAGCTGGAGTCGATGTGATCAGTCCCTCAGCTGGGAGTCGATGTGATCAGTCCCTCAGCTGGAGTCGATGTGATCAGTCCCTCAGCTGGAGTCGATGTGATCAGTCCCTCAGCTGGAGTCGATGTGATCAGTCCCTCAGCTGGAGTCGATGTGATCAGTCCCTCAGCTGGAGTCGATGTGATCAGTCCCTCAGCTGGAGTCGATGTGATCAGTGCCTCAGCTGGAGTCGATGTGATCAGTCCCTCAGCTGGAGTCGATGTGATCAGTCCCTCAGCTGGAGTCGATGTGATCAGTCCCTCAGCTGGAGTCGATGTGATCAGTCCCTCAGCTGGAGTCGATGTGATCAGTCCCTCAGCTGGAGTCGATGTGATCAGTCCCTCAGCTGGAGTCGATGTGATCAGTCCCTCAGCTGGAGTCGATGTGATCAGTCCCTCAGCTGGAGTCGATGTGATCAGTCCCTCAGCTGGAGTCGATGTGATCAGTCCCTCAGCTGGAGTCGATGTGATCAGTGCCTCAGCTGGAGTCGATGTGATCAGTCCCTCAGCTGGAGTCGATGTGATCAGTCCCTCAGCTGGAGTCGATGTGATCAGTCCCTCAGCTGGAGTCGATGTGATCAGTCCCTCAGCTGGAGTCGATGTGATCAGTGCCTCAGCTGGAGTCGATGTGATCAGTCCCTCAGCTGGAGTCGATGTGATCAGTCCCTCAGCTGGAGTCGATGTGATCAGTCCCTCAGCTGGAGTCGATGTGATCAGTGCCTCAGCTGGAGTCGATGTGATCAGTGCCTCAGCTGGAGTCGATGTGATCAGTCCCTCAGCTGGAGTCGATGTGATCAGTCCCTCAGCTGGGGTCAAAGTGATCAGTCCCTCAGCTGGGTTCAATGTGATCAGTCCCTCAGCTGGGGTCAATGTGATCAGTCCCTCAGCTGGGGTCAATGTGATCAGTCCCTCAGCTGGGGTCAATGTGATCAGTCCCTCAGCTGGGGTCAATGTGATCAGTGCCTCAGCTGGGGTCAATGTGATCAGTCCCTCAGCTGGGGTCAATGTGATCAGTCCCTCAGCTGGGGTCAATGTGATCAGTCCCTCAGCTGGGGTCAATGTGATCAGTGCCTCAGCTGGGGTCAATGTGATCAGTCCCTCAGCTGGGGTCAATGTGATCAGTGCCTCAGCTGGGGTCAATGTGATCAGTCCCTCAGCTGGGGTCAATGTGATCAGTGCCTCAGCTGGGGTCAATGTGATCAGTCCCTCAGCTGGGGTCAATGTGATCAGTGCCTCAGCTGGGGTCAGTGTGATCAGTCCCTCAGCTGGAGTCAATGTGATCAGTGCCTCAGCTGGGGTCAATGTGATCAGTCCCTCAGCTGGGGTCAATGTGATCAGTCCCTCAGCTGGAGTCAATGTGATCAGTCCCTCAGCTGGGGTCAATGTGATCAGTCCCTCAGCAAGGGGTCAATGTGATCAGTCCCTCAGCTGGGGTCAAAGTGATCAGTCCCTCAGCTGGGTTCAATGTGATCAGTCCCTCAGCTGGGGTCAATGTGATCAGTCCCTCAGCTGGGGTCAATGTGATCAGTCCCTCAGCTGGGGTCAATGTGATCAGTCCCTCAGCTGGAGTCAATGTGATCAGTCCCTCAGCTGGGGTCAATGTGATCAGTCCCTCAGCAAGGGGTCAATGTGATCAATCCCTCAGCTGGGGTCAAAGTGATCAGTCCCTCAGCTGGGGTCAATGTGATCAGTCCCTCAGGTGGGGTCAATGTGATCAGTCCCTCAGCTGGGGTCGATGTGATCAGTCCCTCAGCTGGGGTCAATGTGATCAGTCCCTCAGCTGGGGTCAATGTGATCAGTCCCTCAGCTGGGGTAGATGTGATCAGTCCCTCAGCTGGGGTCAATGTGATCAGTCCCTCAGCTGGGGTCAAAGTGATCAGTCCCTCAGCTGGCGTCGATGTGATCAGTCCCTCAGCTGGGGTCAAAGTGATCAGTCCCTCAGCTGGGGTCAATGTGATCAGTCCCTCAGCTGGGGTCAATGTGATCAGTCCTTCAGCTGGGGTCAATGTGATCAGTCCCTCAGCTGGGGTCAATGTAATCAGTCCCTCAGTTGGGGGCAATGCGATTGGCTCAACACTTCGACTGCAGACTGAGGGACTGATTACCTTCTGTACTTCTTCTTTGTATTCGAATGCTGAACGTTTCCAATATAAAGGTAACCAAGTGTTACATGAGAGGCTAATTCGCCATTTACCAACATTTACCACAACGGACACAGCTGGAGACTGGGTATGAATAGCATATTGCTGATAATAGCATATTGCTGATAATAACATATGCGGGAAAATGCATATTGTGATAACAGCATATTGCTGTTTAAAGCATATTGCTGATAATAGCATATTGCTGATAACAGCATATTGTATATAGCACATTGCTGATAATAGCATATTGCTGATAATAGCATATTGCTGATAACAGCATATTGCTGATAATAGCATATTGCTGATAATAGCATATTGCTGATAACTGCATAATGCTGATAATAGCATATTGCTGATAACAGCATATTGCTGATAATAACATATTGCTGATAATAGCATATTGCTGATAATAGCATATTGCTGATAATAGCATATTGCTGATAGTAGCATATTGCTGATAATAGCATATTGCTGATAACAGCATATTGCTGATAATAGCACATTGCTGATAATAGCATATTGCTGATAATGCATATTGCTGATAACAGCATATTGTGATAATGATTATTGCTGATATAGCATATTGCTGATAACTGCATAATGCTGATAATAGCATATTGCTGATAACAGCATATTGCTGATAATAACATATTGCTGATAATAGCATATTGCTGATAATAGCATATTGCTGATAATAGCATATTGCTGACAATACCATATTGCTGATAATAGCATATTGCTGATAATAACATATTGCTGATAATAGCATATTGCTGACAATAAGATATTGCTGATAATAGCATAAAGCTGATAATAGCATATTGCTGACAATACCATATTGCTGATAATAGCATATAGCTGATAATAGAAATATTGCTGATAATATGAATATAGCTGTATAGCATATTGCTGATAATAGCATATAGCTGATAATAGCATATTGCTGATAATAGCATATTGCTAACAATATCATATTGCAGAAAATAGCTTATTGCTGATAATAGCATATTGCAGACAATAGCATATTGCTGATAATAGCACTTTGCTGACAATAGCATAAAGCTGATAATAGCTTATTGCTGATAATAGCATATTGCAGAAAATAGCATATTGTGATAATAGGCATATTGCTGAAAATTTACCATTTGTGATTAAATAGCATATTGCTGTAATAGCTATAGTGATAATAGCATATTGCTGTTAATACCTATTGCTGATAATGGGCATATTGCTGACAATTTGCATATAGTGATTAATGCATATTGCTGATAAATAGCATATTGTGTAATAGCATATAGCTGTAAAAACATATTGCTGATAATAGCATATTGCTGATAATAGCATATTGCTGATAATAGCATATTGCTGACAATACCATATTGCTGATAATAGCATATTGCTGATAATAGCATATTGCTGATAATACCATATTGCTGATAATAGCATATTGCTGACAAAAGAATATAGCTGATAATAGCATATTGCTGATAATAGCATATTGCTGATAATAGCATATTGCTGATAATAGCATATTGCTGATAATAGCATATTGCTGATAATAGCATATTGCTGATAATAGCATATTGCTGACATACCATATGCTGATAATAGCATATTGCTGATATGGCATATTGTGATAATACCATATTGCTGATAATAGCATATTGCTGATAATAGCATATTGCTTATAATACCATATTGCTGATAATAACATATTGCTGATAATAGCATAAAGCTGATAATAGCTTATTGCTGATAATAGCATATTGCTAACAATATCATTGAGAAATAGCTTTAGCTGAGTATAGTATCAGTCCTCATAGCAATGTGATCAGTGCCTCAGCTGGGTCAATTGATCATCCAAGCTGGATAATTGATCATTTCCTCAGCTGGATCAATAGATATTAGCTGGGTACAATGTGATCATTCCCCTGAAGTAATTGCATATTGCTGACAAAGGATATTGCTGGACAATTATCATATTGGGTGGTAATATGCAGTCCTCAGCTGGGGTAATTGTGATCAGACTAGCTGGTAATGATATTGCTAATAATGTGACGATTGCTGGTCAATGAATATTGCTGATCAAGGCAATTTTGTGATAATCAGCTGAGTCACAGTGATATTGCTGGGTAATTATCATCTCGGTGACAATGCATATTGCGGGGTAATTGCATATCCCTGACAATGGGGAAATTTTGTGATAATAGCCTCACTGGGGTCAATGTGATATTGCTGGGTAATAACATACTGCTGGGGCAATGGCAGTTAGCTGGGCAATGATCATTAGCGGGGATACATGTGATAGTTGCTGGGGTAATGCATATTGCTGGGTAAATGGATATTAGCTGGGCAATTGGCATATTGCTGACAATGGCAGTCCCTAGCTATTGCTGAAATCAGTCCTATTGGGCATATGCATTGGCTCAACACTTGACTGATAATAGATATTTCTGAAAACTTCTTCTTTGTATTCGAATTTGCTGACTTTCAATAAAGTAACCAAGTGTTACATGAGAGGCTAATTCGCCATTACACTTTACACAACGACAAGCTGGAGCGGGGTATGAATAGCATACTGCCAGAAAACTACATATGCTGAAATACATAGCTGGTGCACGAACAGCATATTGCTGTAATACTATTGGCTGAAATACATAGCTGGTCAACAGCACCTTGCTGATAATACACATTGTTAATACAATTGGGCTGGACAATGGAAATCGCCGAAAACAGCATAGTGAAATACATATTGCTGATAATAGCACCTCGCGTACTGCACTAATGCTAAATACATGATTGGTGAAAACGCATATCTGATACTACATATTTATAATACATATGCTGGTTGCATAGCGAGCACATCGACTAGTACACATTGTGATAATACATAGCTGAACGTTGCTGAAAAAGCCACCTCTGATAATAGCATTTGCTTATAATACATGAGCCTGTGCATTGCAGCATATGCCAGTAATACTATTGCTGATAACTGCATGATCCCTGGTATGCACATGCTGATCGCATACTGAAACATATGTGATAATACATTTGGCTGGTGCTAGCATAGGAACATCGCATAGTACTACCTATGCTGAAATACTATGAAACATGTTGCATAATAGCATATTGCGTACTACAATTTGTGATAATACATGAACCTGGTATAGCATTTGCGACAACCACCTCGAACATATACTTACACTATTTAAATACATGAGCTGATGCAATGCATACCCACCTAGCCAGATAATACATATTGTGAAATACATATGTGCAACTAGCATAGCCAGTGCTATCTAGTAAGATACAGAAGCCTATTGCTGATACAGCACTTGCCAATACTAAATACGTGATAATATTATATTAGCATATGCAGTAGCTACTCGCATAATACATATTGGCTAAATACCATATGCCTGGTGAAACTCAGCCAATCCTATGCAGAAAACTAGCACTAGTTAAATCCCAATTTGGGCTTGAAAGCATATGCCGACAATAGCATAAAAATAAATTATAATACATTTGCTGGTCACAGCATCTCCCCTGTATAACTATTCTAAATACATATTGCTGTAATAGCATACGCTGATAATGCATATTCTGACAATACCATATTGCTGATAATACAGAATTGTGATAATGCATATTGCTGATATACATATTGCTTGATAATAGCATGATTGCTGACAAAAGAATATCAGCTAGTAATAGCAATTGCTGATAATAGCATATTGCTCGTATAGCATCTGCTGATAATGCATATCTGTAAGCATATTGAAAATAGCATATTGCTGATACATAGCATATTGCTGACATACCATAGTGAAATAGGCATATTGCTAGATAATAGATATTGCTGATATACCTATATTGCTGAAATACAATGCTGATAATAGCATAGTTGCTATATACCATATTGCGTAAGCTACATTAGTTAGTGATAATGAGCATAGGTGACATAGCTTATTGCTGATATACATATGCTAAAATATCAATTGCTAGAAAAGCTTGTTTGCTGTAATAGCCTATTGCAGTGACATAGCATATTGCTGATAATAGCACTTTGCAGACTATAGCAAAGCCCTGATAAATAGCTTAATTGCTGATGAATGAGCATATTGCTGTACATATCATATGCTGAATTATGAGCATATGCTGCACAATGCATATTGCTGACAATAGCATATTGTGAAATAGCAATTGCTGGTAATAGTCAACTGCTGAAATAGCATATAGCTTATAATACATATTGCTAATAATGCGTATTGCTGATTATACACATATTGCGATAATAGCATTTGCTGATAACGCATACCGCTGACTAATAGCTATTCTGATAATAGCATGATCGCTGCACTAGCAATTGCTGATAATAGCATATCGCTGACAATACATATTGCTGATAAAGACAATATCGCTGACTAATAGCATATGCTGAAATACATCTTGCTGACAATCGCATGTGCCTGACATAGCAATAGCTGATATAGCATTTGCTGGTAATACATGAGCTGGTAAAAGCATATTGCTGCCAATCGCATATTGCTACAATAGCATGAATACCTACATAGCATTGTGCTGCAAAAAGCATATGCTCATATATCATATACTTATATAGCCATGTGCTGATACCATATTGTGATAATAGCATATTGCTGATAATAGAATGTTGCTGCACGCAAGCACCTCGCCAGTACTACACTAGTTAAATACATGAGCCTGGTGCACGCAGCCACCTCGCCAGTACATACATGTTAAATACATGAGCCTGGTGCACGCAGCCACCTCGCCAGTTACTACATGTTAAATACATGAGCCTGGTGCACGCAGGCACCTCGCCAGAACTACACTAGTTAAATACATGAGCCTGGTGCACATAGGCACCTCGCCAGTACTACACTAGGTAAATACATGAACCTGGTGCACGCAGCCACCTCGCCAGTACTACACTAGTTAAATACATGAACCTGGTGCACGCAGCCACCTCGCCAGTACTACACTAGTTACATACATGAGGCTGGTGCACGCAGCCACCTCGCCAGTACTACATTGGTTAAATACATGAGCCTGGTGCACGCGCCACCTCGCCGTACTACTATGGTTAAATACATGAGCCTGGTGCACGCAGCCACCTCGCCAGTACTACATTGGTTAAATACATGAGCCTGGTGCACGCAGGCACCTCGCCAGAACTACACTAGTTAAATACATGAGCCTGGTGCACATAGGCACCTCGCCAGTACTACACTAGGTAAATACATGAACCTGGTGCACGCAGCCACCTCGCCAGTACTACACTAGTTAAATACATGAACCTGGTGCACGCAGCCACCTCGCCAGTACTACACTAGTTACATACATGAGGCTGGTGCACGCAGCCACCTCGCCAGTACTACATTGGTTAAATACATGAGCCTGGTGCACTCAGCCACCTCGCCAGTGCTACACTAGTTAAATACATGAGCCTAGTGCACACAGCCACCTCGCCAGTACTAAATTACGTAAATATATTAGCCCGGTGCACGTAGCCACCTCGCCAGTACTACATTGGCTAAATACATGAGCCTGGTGCACTCAGCCACCTCGCCAGTACTACACTAGTTAAATACATGAGCCTGGTGCACGCAGCCACCTCGCCAGTACTACACTAGTTAAATACATGAGCCTGGTGCACGCAGCCACCTCGCCAGTACTACACTAGTTAATACTGAGCCGTGCACGCAGCACCTCGCCATCTAATAGCTAATACAGAACCTGGTGCACGCAGCCACCTCGCCAGTACTACACTAGTTAAATACATGAGCCTGGTGCACGCAGCCACCTCGCCAGTACTACACTAGTTAAATACATGTGCTTCGTGCATGCAGCCACCTCGCCAGTGCTACTGTAGTTAAATACATGAGCCTGGTGCACGCAGCTACCTCGTCAGTACTACACTAGTGAAATTCATGAGCCTAGTGCACGCAGGCACCTCGCCAGTACTACACTAGTTAAATACAAGAGCCTGGTGCACGCAGGCACCTCGCCAGTGCTACATTAGTTAAATACATGAGCCTGGTGCACACAGCCACCTCGCCAGTGCTACACTAGTTAAATACATGTGCTTGGTGCACGCAGCCACCTCGCCAGTGCTACAGTAGTTAAATACATGAGACTGGTGCACGCAGCCACCTCGCCAGTACAACAGTAGTTTAATACATGAGCCTGGTGCACGCAGCTACCTCGTCAGTACTACACTAGTGAAATTCATGAGCCTAGTGCACGCAGGCACCTCGCCAGTACTACACTAGTTAAATACAAGAGCCTGGTGCACGCATCCACCTCGCCAGTACTACACTAGTTAAATACATGAGCCTGGTGCACGCAGCCACCTTGCCATTACTACACTAGTTAAATACATGTGACTGGTACACGCATCCAACACGCCAGCACTAAACTACGTAAATACATGAGCCTGGTGCACGCAGCCACCTTGCCATTAGTACACCAGTTAAATACATGTGACTGGTACACGCATCCAACACGCCAGCACTAAACTACATAAATACATGGGCCTGGTGCACGCAGCCACCTCGCCAGTACTACACTAGTTAAATACTTGAGCCTGGTGCACTCAGGCTCCTCGCCAGTACTACACTAGTTAAATACATGAGCCTGGTGCACGCAGGCAACTCGCCAGTACTGCAGTAGTTAAATACATGAGCCTGGTGCACGCAGGCACCTAGCCCCTACTACACTAGTTAAATACATGAGACTGGTGCACGCATGCACCTCGCCTGTACAACACTAGTTAAATACATGAGCCTGGTGCACGCTCGCTCCTCGCCAGTACAACACTAGTTAAATACATGAGCCTGGTGCACGCAGCCACCTCGCCAGTACTACACTAGTTAAATGCATGAGCCTGGTGCACGCAGCCACCTCGCCAGTACTACACTACTTAAATACATGAGCCTGGTGCACGCCGGCTCCTCGCCAGTACTACACTAGTTAAATACATGAGCCTGTTGCACGCAAGCACCTCGCCAGAACTACACTAGTTAAATACATGAGCCTGGTGCCCGCAAGCACCTCGCCACTACTACACTAGTTAAATACATGAGCCTGGTGCACGCCGGCTCCTCGCCAGTACTGCACTAGTTAAATACATGAGCCTGGTGCACGCAGCCACCTCGCCAGTACTACATTGGTTAAATACATGAGTCTGGTGCACGCAGGCACCTCGCCAGAACTACACTAGTTAAATACATGAGCCTGGTGCACATAGGCACCTCGCCAGTACTACACTAGGTAAATACATGAACCTGGTGCACGCAGCCACCTCGCCAGTACTACACTAGTTAAATACATGAACCTGGTGCACGCAGCCACCTCGCCAGTACTACACTAGTTAAATACATGAGCCTGGTGCACGCAGCCACCTCGCCAGTACTACATTGGTTAAATACATGAGCCTGGTGCACGCAGGCACCTCGCCAGAACTACACTAGTTAAATACATGAGCCTGGTGCACATAGGCACCTCGCCAGTACTACACTAGGTAAATACATGAACCTGGTGCACGCAGCCACCTCGCCAGTACTACACTAGTTAAATACATGAACCTGGTGCACGCAGCCACCTCGCCAGTACTACACTAGTTACATACATGAGGCTGGTGCACGCAGCCACCTCGCCAGTACTACATTGGTTAAATACATGAGCCTGGTGCACTCAGCCACCTCGCCAGTGCTACACTAGTTAAATACATGAGCCTAGTGTTCACAGCCACCTCGCCAGTACTAAATTACGTAAATATATTAGCCCGGTGCACGTAGCCACCTCGCCAGTACTACATTGGCTAAATACATGAGCCTGGTGCACTCAGCCACCTCGCCAGTACTACACTACTTAAATACATGAGCCTGGTGCACGCATCCACCTCGCCAGTACTACACTAGTTAAATACATGAGCCTGGTGCACGCAGCCACCTCGCCAGTACTACACTAGTTAAATACATGAGCCTGGTGCACGCAGCCACCTCGCCAGTACTACACTAGCTAAATACATGAGCCTGGTGCACGCAGCCACCTCGCCAGTACTACACTAGTTAAATACATGGACTGGGTGCACGCAGCCACCTCGCCAGTACTACACTAGTTAAATACTGTCTTCGTGGCACGCACCACCTCGCCAGTGCTACGTGTTAAATACATGAGCCTGGTGCACGCAGCTACCTCGTCAGTACTACACTAGTGAAATTCATGAGCCTAGTGCACGCAGGCACCTCGCCAGTACTACACTAGTTAAATACAAGAGCCTGGTGCACGCAGGCACCTCGCCAGTGCTCCATTAGTTAAATACATGAGCCTGGTCACACAGCCACCTCGCATGCTACACTATTAAAACATGTGCTTGGTGCACGCAGGCCACCCTCGCCAGTGCTACAGTATGTTAAATACATGAGAACTGGTGCAAACGCAGCCACCTCGCCAGTACAACAGTATTTAATACGTGAGACTGGTGCAACGCAGCTACCTTCGTCAGTACACACTAGTGAATTTCATGACCTATGCCACGCAAGCACCTCGCCAGTACTACACTAGTTAAATAACAAGACCTGGTGGCACGCTGCCACCGTCGCCAGTAACTACCCTAGTTAAATCATGAGCCTGGTGCATACGGCATCCACCTCCCAATACTAACACTATTTAAAAATACATGAGCCTGGTGCACGCAGCACCTTGCCAATACAATACACTGTTAAATACATGTTGACTGGTACACGCATCCAACACGCCAGCACTAAACACACGTAAATACATGAGCCTGGTGCACGCAGCCACCTTGCCATTATACCCAGTTTAAATACAATGTGGACAGGTACACGCATCCAACACGTCCAGCACTAAACAACAAAAATACATGGGCTGGTGCACGCAGGCCACCTCGCCAGTACTACACTAGTTAAATACTTTAGCCTGGTGCAAAACACAGGCGCCCTCGCCAGTACTTACACTAGTAAATACATGAGCCTGGTGGCACGCCGGCAACATCGCCAGCTACTGCAGTAGTTAAATAACATTGAGCCATGGTGCACGCAGGCCACTAGCCCCTACTACACTAGTTAAATACATGAGACTTGGTGACACGCCATGCACCTCGCCTGTACAACACTAGTTTAAATCATGAACCTGGTGCACGCTCGCTCCTCGCCAGTAACAACACTAGTTAAATACATGAGCCTGGTGCACGCAGACCACCTCGCCGAAACTACACAATTAAATGCATGAGGCCTGGTGCAACGCAGCCACCTCGGCCATTACTACACTACTTAAAAACAAGAGCCAGGTGCCACGCCGCTCCACGCCAGTACTACACTAGTTAAATACATGAGCTGTTGCACGCAAGCACCTCGCCAGTACTACACTAGTTAAATACATGAGCCTGGTGTCCCCGCAAACGCACCCGCCAGAACACACTAGTTAAATATATGAGCCTGTGCCCGCAAGACCTCGCACTAACTACACTATTAAATACATGAGCCAGGTCACGCCCGGCTTCCCTCGCCAGTAACTAGCACTAGTTTTAAATACATTGAGCCTTGTGCACGCAGGGCCACCCTCGCCAGTACAACATTGGTTAAATACATGAGTCTGTTGCACGCGAGGCACCTCGCCAGAACAACACTAGTTAAATACATGAGCCTGGTGCACATAGGCACCTCGCCAGTAACTACATCTAGGTAAATACATGAACCTGGTGCACGCAGCCACCGTCGCCAGTACTACTCTAATTTAAATTCATTATCCTGGTGCAACGCATCCACCTCGCCAGGTACTACACTAGTTAAAATTACATAGGCCTGGTGCACCACCACCTCCCAGTACTACATTGGTTAAATACATGACCTGGTGACGCAGGCCCTCGCCAGGAACTACACTATTTAAATACATGAGCCTGGTGCATAGCACCCTCGCCAAGTTACTACACTAGGTAAATACATGAACCAGGTGCAAACGCAGCCACCTCGCCAGTACTACACTATTAAATACATAACCTGGTGCACGCAGCCACTCGCCAGTACTACCTATGTTAACATACTGAGGCACTGTGCACGCAGCCACCTCGCCTTACTACATTGGTTAAATACATGAGTCCTGGTGCACTCAGCCACCTCGCCAGTGCTACACTAGTAAATACATGAGGCCTAGTGATCACAAGAAGGAGCCACCTCGCCATGTACTAATAGTACTGTAAATATATTTATCCCGGTGCACGTAGCCACCTCGCCAATAATACATTTGGCTAAATACATGACCTGGAGCACTCAGCCACCTCGCCAGTACTACACTACTTAAATACATGATGGCCTGGTGCAACCATCCACCTCGCCAGTTACTACACTAGTTTAAATACATGAGCCTGGTGCAACGCAGGCACCTCGCCAGTACTACACTAGTTTAAATACATGAGGCCTGGTGCACGCAGCCACCTCGCCCAGTACTCCACTACTAAATACATGAGCCCCCCTGGTGCACGCAGCCCACCACGCCAGTACTACACTAGTTAAAATACATGAGACTGGTGCACGCAGCCACCTCGCCAGTACTAACACTATTAAAATACATGTGCGCTGCGTGCACCGCAGTCCCACCTCGCCATGCACTGTAGTTAAATACAGGAGCGGGTGCACGCAGCTACTCGCAGTACTACACTAGTGAAATTCATGAGCCTATGCACGCAGCACCCGCAGTACTACAACTATTTTAAATACAAGAGCCCCTGGTGCAACTCAGGCACCTCGCCAAGTGCTACAATAGTTAAATACATGAGCCTGGTGCACAACAGCGCACCTCCCAGTGCACACTAGTTAAATACATTGTGCTTGGTGCAGCAGCCACCGCACATTGCTACAGTAGTTAAATACATGAGACTGGTGCACGCAGCCACCTCGCCAGTACAACAGTAGTTTAAATACATAGACCTGGTGCACGCAGCTACCTCGTCAGTACTCACTAGTGAATTACATGAGCCTATGCACGCAGGCACCTCGCCAGTACTACACAATTTAAATACAAGAGCCTGGTTGCACGCAGCCAACCTCGGCCAGTAACACACAAGTTTAAATACATGAGCTGGTGCACCATCCACGCTCGCCAGTACACACAGTTAAATACATGGACCTGGTGCACGCAGCCACCTTGCCATCTACACTAGTTAATTACATGTGGACTGGTACAGATATCCAACACGCCAGCACTAAACTAACGTAAATACATGAGCCTGGTGGCACGCAGCCCCCTTGCCATTAGTACACTAGTTAAATACATGTGAACTGGTACACAACGCAACCAACACGCCAGCACTAAACTACGTAAATACATAGGCCTGGGTGCAAACGTCGCAGCCACCTCGCCAGTACTAACACACTAGTTAAATACTTGACCTGGGCACTCAGGCTCCTCGCCATACACACTAATAAATACATGAGCCTGGTGGCAACGCAGGGCCCCCCCAACACGCCAGTAATGCAGTAGTTATTAAATACATGAGCCTGGTGCATCGCAGGCACCTAGCCACCTAACTACACTATTAAATACATGAGACTGGTGCACGCAATGCACCTCCTGTACAACACAAGTTATATACATGAGCCTGGTGCAGCGCCGGCTCCTCGCCAGAACTACACTAGTTAAATACATGAGCCTGTTGCACGCCAGCAACCTCGCCAGTACTACACTAGTTAAATACATGAGCCTGGTGCACGCAAGCCGCCACCTCGCCAGTAATACACTACTTAAATACATGAGCCTGGTGCAACGCCGGCTCCTCGCCAGTACTACACCAGTTAAATACATGAGCCTGTTGCCACGCAAGCACCTCGCCAGTACCCAACACATAGTTAAAAACATGAGCCTGGTGCCCGCAAGGACCTCTCGCCATAACTACACTAGGTTTAAATAGCATGAGCCTGGTGCCGCTCACGCACCTCGCCACTACTACACTAAGTTAAAGTACATGAGCCTGTTGGCACGCCGGCTCCTCGCCAATTACTGCACTAGATAAATACATGAGCCTGGTGCACGCAGCCACCGTCGCCAGTACTACATTGGTTAAATACATGAGCCTGATGCAAACGCAAGCACCTGCGCCAGTACTACACAAGTTAAATAAATGAGCCTAGTGCACGGCTTCCCACCTCCCAGTACTACATTGGCTAAATACATGAAGCCTGGTGCACTCATCCACCTCGCCAGTACTACAACTAGTTAAATCCATGAGTCCTGTTGCACGCATCACACCTCGCCAGTACTAACACTATTAAATACATTTACCTGGTGCACGCAGCCACCTCGCCAGTACTCAACTAGTTAAATACATGAGGATCCAGGTGCACGCAGCCACCTCGTCCAGTACTACACTAGCTAAATACATGAACCTGGTGCACGCAGCCCACCTCGGCCAGTACTACACTATAAAATACATGAGCCTGGTGCAAGCAGCCTCCTCGCCAGTACTTCACTAGTTTAAATACATAGTGCTTCGTGCATGCATCCACCTCGCCCAGTTGCTACTGTAGTGAAATACATGAGCCTGGGTGCACGGCAGCTACTACGTCAGTACTACACAAGTAAATTCATGAGCCTCGTGCACACGCAGGCACCGACGCCAGAACTACACTAGTTAAATACAAGAGCCTGGTGCACGCAGGCACCTCGCCAGTGCTACATTAGTTAAATACATAGCCTGGTGCACACAGTCCACCTCGCCATGCACACTAGTTAAATAACATGTGCTTGGTGCACGCAGCCACCTTCGCCTGCTACAGTAAGTTAAATACATGAGACTGGTGCAACGCAGCCACCTCGCCAGTACAAACAGTAATTTAATTACGAAGCCCAGGTGGCACTGCAGCTACCTCGTCAGTACTACACTAGTGAAATTCATGAGCCTAGGTGCACCGCAGGCACCCGCCATAACTCACACTAGTTACATTACAAGAGCCTGGGTGCCCGCAGCCACCTCGCCAGTACTACACTAGTTTAAAAACATGAGCCTGGTGGCAAACGCATCCGACCTCGTCCAGTACTACAACTAGTTAAAATGAACATGAGACCTGGTGGCACGCAGCCACCTTGCCATTACTACACCAAGTTAAATACATGTGACTGTACACGCATCCAACACGGCCAGCACTAAACTACGTAAATACATGAGCCTGGTGGCACGCACGCCACCTTGCCAGATAAGTACACCATTAAATACAAGTGTGACTGGTACAACGCATCCAACACGCCAGCACTAAACAACATAAATACATTTTCCTGGTTCACGTGCCAGGCCACCTCGCCCAGTACTACACTAGTTAAAAACATGAGCCAGGAGCACTCAGAAGCTCCTCGCCATACTACACTAGTTAAATACATGATCCTGGTGCAACGCAGGCGAACTCGCCAGTACTGCAGTAGTTAAATACATGGCCTGGTGCACGCAAGCACCTAGCCCCTACTACACTAGTTTAATACATGAGACTGGTGCACGCATTGCACCTCGCCTGTACAACACTAGTTAAATACAATGAGCCTGGTTGCACGCTCGCCTGCCTCGCCAATACTACAACTAGATAATACATGAGCCTGGTGCACAGCAGCCACCTCGCCAGTACTACAACAGTTTAAATGCATGAGCCTGTGCCCAGCCACCTCGCCATAACTACACTACTTAAATACATGAGCCTGGTGCCACGCCGCTCCCTCGCCATACTACACTAGTTAAATACATGAGCCTGTTGCACGCAAGCACCTCGCCAGTACTACACTAGTTAAATACATTAGCCTGGAGCCCGCAGGCAACCTCGCCAGAACTACACTAGTTTTAAATACATGATCCTGTAGCCGCGCAAGAAGCACCTCGCCACTACTACACTAGTTAAATTACATGAGCCTGGTGCACAGCCGGCTCCTCGCCAGGTACTGCAACTAGTTTAAATACATGGAGCCTGGTGCACGCAGCCACCTCGCCAGTACTACAATTGGTTAAAATACATGATCCTGTGTGCAACGCAGGCCACCTCGCCAGAACAAACTAGTTTAAATACATGACCTGGTGCACATAGTCCACCTCGCCAGAACTACACTAAGGTAAATACAGGAACCTTGGTCACGCAGCCACCTTCGCAGTACTACACTAGTTAAATACATGAACCTGTGCACGCACCACCTCGGCCAGTACTACACTAGTTAAATACATGAGCCAGGTGCGACAACGCAGCCACCTCGCCAGTACTACATTGGTTTAAAAACATGATCCTGGTGCCGCAGGCCTCCTCGCCCGACTCTACACTAGTTAAATACATGAGCCTGTGCATCATAGGCACCTCGCCAGTAACTACACTAGGTAAATACATGAACCTGGTGCACGCAGCCACCTCGCCAGTACACACTAGTTTAAATACAGAACCTGTGTGCACGCAGACCCCTCGCCAGTCCTACACAAATTAACATACATGACGCTGGTGCCAAGCGCAGCCACCTCGCCATACTTACATTGGTTAAATAACATGAAGCCTGGTGCACTCAGGCACCTCGCCAGTGCTACACTAGTTAAATACATGAGCCTAGTGTTCACAGCCACTCCGCCAGTACAAAATTACTAAAAATATAGCCCCGGTGCACGTAGCCACCCTCGCCAAGTACACATTGGCTAAATAATGACCCTGTTGCAACTCAGCCACCTCGGCCAGTACTACACTACTTAAATACATGATCCCTGGGCACGCATCCACCCTCTCCAGTACTAGACAAAAAACTATGTTAAATACATGAGCCTGGTGCAACGCAGCCACTCGCCAGAACTACACTAGTTAAAATACATAGCCTGGGTGCACGCAGCCACCTCTCCAGTACTACAACTAGCTAAAAACATGAGCCTGGTGCACGCAGCAACCTCGCCATGTACTAACACTATTAAATACATGGAGCCTGGTGCACGCAGCCACCAGCGCCAGTACAACACTAGTTAAATAGATGTGCTTCGTGCACGCAGCCACCTCGCCCAGTGCTACAGTAGTTAAATACATGAGCCAGGTGCACGCAGCTACCTCGTCAGTACAACACTAGTGAAGTTCATGAGCCTAGTGCACGCAGGCACCTCGCCAGTACTCTACACTAGTTAAATACAAGTAGGCCTGGTGCACGCAGGCACTACCCACGCCAGTGCTACATTAGTTAAATACATGACCTGGTGCACACAGCCACCTCGCCATCTACACTATTAAATACATGACTTGTGCAGGCAGCCACGCTCGCCAGTGCTTACAGAAGTTAAAATACAGAGACTGTGCACGCAGCCACCTCGCCATACACAACATAGTTTTTAAAAAAACATGAGCCGGTAGCACGCAGCTTACCTCGTCAGTACTACACTAGTGAAATTCATGAGCCAAGTGCACGCATGCACCTCGCCAGTACTACACTAGTAAAATACAAGACCTGGTGCACGCTGCCACCTCGCCAGTACTACACTAGTTAAATACATGAGCCGGTGTCCACGCGATCCGACCTCGCCCGTACTACACTAGTTAAATTTACATGAGTCCTGGCGTCACGCAGCCACCTTGCCAAATACTATACACCTAGTTAAATACCCCATGTGACCTGTACCACGTATCCACACGCTACGCCAGCAACTAAACTACGTAAATACATGAGCCTGGTGCAACGCATCCACCCTTGTGCCATTAGTACACTAGTTAATACATGTGACTGGTACAAAAAAAAAACGCATCCAACACCCAGCACTAAACTAACTACGTAAATACATGGGCCTGGTGCACGCAGCCACCTCGCCAGTACTACACTAGTAAATACTTGAGCCTGGTGCACTCAGGCCACTCGCCATACTACACTAGTTAAATACTGACCTGGTGGCACGCAGGCAACTCGTTTCTGTATTCAGTACTGCAGTATTTAAATAACATGAGCCTGGTGCACCCAGGCACCTACCCCTACTACACTATTTAAATACATGAGACATGTGGCAACGCATGCACCTCGCCTGTACAACACTAGTTAAATTAACATGAGCTGTGCACGCCGCTCCCCTCGCCAGTACTAACACACTAGTTAAATACATGAGCCTGGTGCACGCGAGCCACCCTCGCCAGTAACTACACTAGTAAATACTTGAGCCTGGTGCACTCGAGCCACCTTCGCCAGTACTACACTACATAAATACATGAGCCTGGTGCACGCCGGCTCCTCGTCCATACTATACTAGTTAAATACATGAGCCCTGTTGCAAAGCGCAAGCACCTCGCCATTACTACACTAGTTAAATACATAGCCTGGTGCCCGCAAGGACCAGCCAGAACTACACTAGTTAAATACATGAGCCTGGTGCCCGCAAGCACCTCGCCACTACTACACTAGTTAAATACATGAACCTGGTGCAACCCGGCTCCCTCGCCAGTACTGCATCTAGTTAAAATCATGAGCCTGGTGCACGCTAGCCACCCTCGCCAGTACTACATTGGGTTAAATATCATGAGCCTGATGCCACTCAAGCACCCTCGCCAGTACTACACAATTATAAATAACATGAGCCTGGTGCACGCAGCCACCTCGCCAGTACTACATTGGTTTTAAATACATGAGTCCTGTGCACGCTGGCTCCGTCGGCCTGAACAAACACTAGTTAAATACATGAGTTCTGGTGCAATAGGCACCTCGCCAGTACTTAACTAGGTAAATACATAGACCTGGTGGCACGCAGCCTCCTCGCCAGTACTCACAGTATTAAATACATGACCTGTGCACCAGCTACCTCGCCAGTACAAACACTAGTTACATACATGATCCTGGTGCACGCAGCCACCTCGCCATACTACATTGGTTAAATACATGAGCCTGGTGCACTGCAGCCACCTCGACAGTGTTACACTAGTTAAATACATGACCTATTGCACACAGTCCACCCTCGCCAGTACAAATTACGTAAATATAAATTGATAGCCCGGGTGCCACGTAGCCACCTCCCCAGTACTACCATTGGCTAAATACATGAACCTGTGCACTCAGCCACCTCGCCAGTACTACACTGTTAAATACAATGAGCCTGGTGCACGCATCCATCCCCCTCGCCAGTACTACACAGTAAAAATACATGAAACCTTGTTGCACGCAGCCACCTCGCCAGTACTACATCTAGTTAAATACATAGCCTGTGCACGCAGCCACCCTCGCCCAGTCCATACACTAGCTAAATTACATGGCCTGGAGCACGCAGCAGCCTCGCCCAGTAACTACACTAGTTAAATACATATGCTTGGATTGGTGCACGCAGCCACCACGCCAGTGCTACAATAGATAACGGCAAGTTTGCCGATGACACCAAAATAGGCCGTCGAATTCATTCTGACGAGGAATTCGAGCACTCCAGAGGATTTGAATAGAACTGATGCAGTGGTCGGGAGAAGTGCAGATGCAGTTTAATATAGACAAATGCAAAGTTCTAAAGTTGGCAGGACAATAAACCAAGGCAACTAAAACTAAATAAGTAGATCTTAATATTTACGGATTGCGAAAAAGATTAGGAGTACTGGTTTAGCAGTAATCTGAAACTAGACAAAGTGCATAAGTGTTCGCAAATAAAGCTAATAGAATCCATGGCTTCATATCAAAAGCATAAATATTAAGAGTCCACATTGTTTCCTTCAACTCTTACAACATCCTTGTTAGGCCTCATTTAGATTAGCTGCACAGTTTTGGGTCCCCGTATTACAGAATGGATATAAATTCTCTGGAAAAATGTACAAAGGAGGATGAACAAAGATGATCCCATTATCAGAAACCTTCCCTAGGAGGATAGACCCTAAGTGTCCCTGAAACTGCACTTCTCTAGAAAGACGTAAATAAGGGGATATGTGATTGAGGTGTATAAAAATGGAAGACAGGAATCAAATAAAGGGGATAAATAGTGAGCTGAAAATATCTAGCCTAGACAAGTACTCTCGCAGCAATGGTTTTTAAGTTGGAAAAATCAGATTCGGAAGGATATAGGAATACTGGTTTGGTAATAGAGTAGTGGATGCGTGGAACAAACTCCCAAGTACCGTTATAGAGGCCATAAAACGTTGTGTAGCTTTAAAAATAGGTGTGGATAAATACATGATAGATGTGGGGTGGGTGAGAGTAGACTTATATGCCTTGTGACTAAACAGGTCGGTTGCCAGTTCGCTGCCCTTTAAGTCAATGTGACACTGACCTGACTAGGTTGGGTCATTGGGCTTAAGCCTGGTAGGAAGACTATGGAAGGAGACCTGCCTCGCATGGGCCAGTAGCCTTCTGCAATTTCCTTCGTTTCTTATGTTCATATATTCTTAATGGGCACGAACCCCCCTCGCCCGTTCTACAACTAGTTAAATACATGAGCCTGGTGGCAACGCAGCCACCTCGCCCAGTGCTACACTAGTTAAATACATGAGCCTGGTGCACGCAGCCACCTCGCCAGTGCTACACTATTTAAAATACATGAGCCTGGTGCACGCAGCCACCTCGCCAGTGCACACTAGATAAGTACATTGAGCCTGGTGCACGCAGTCAGGCCACCTCGCCATTACTACATTAGTTAAAATACATGAGCCTGTGCGCGCCAGCACCACGCCAGTGCTACACTATTAAATACATGATCCTTGGGGTGCACGCATCCACCTCGCCAGTACTACAACTTATAGTTAATACATGAGCCTGGTGCACGCAGCCACCTCGCATATCTACATTAGTTAAAATACATGAGCCTGGAGCACGCAGCCCACCTCGCCAGAGTACACTAGTTAAATACATGAGCCTGGTGCACGCAAGCCAACCTCTCGCATTACTACACTATTAAAAGTTAAATACATTAGCCTGGTGCACGCAGCCACCTCGCCAGTACTACACTAGTTAAATACATTAGCCTGGTGCACGCAGTCACCTCGCCAGTACTACACTAGTTAAATACATTAGCCTGGTGCACGCAGCCACCTCGCCAGTACTACACTAGTTAAATACATTAGCCTGGTGCACGCAGCCACCTCGCCTGTACTACACTAATTAAATACATGAGCTTGGTGCACGCAGCCACCTCCCCTCTGCTACACTAGTTAAATACATGAGCCTGGTGCACTCAGCCACCTCGACCGTACTACACTAGTTAAATACATGAGCCTGGTGCACGCAGCCGCCTCGCCAGTGCTACACTAGTTAAATACATGAGAATGGTGCACGCAGGCGCCTTGCAAGTTCTACGCTAGTTAAATACATGAGCCTAGTGCACTCAGGCTCCTCGCCAGTACTACACTTGTTAAATACATGAGCCTGGTGCACGCAGGCACCTCGCCAGTACAACAGTAGTTAAATACATGAGCCTAGTGCACTCAGGCTCCTCGCCAGTACTACACTAGTTAAATACATGAGCCTGGTGCACGCAGCCACCTCGCCAGTACAACAGTAGTTAAATACATGAGCCTGGTGCACGCAGCCACCTCGCCAGTACAACAGTAGTTAAATACATGAGCCTGGTGCACGCATCCACCTCGCCAGTACTACACTAGTTAAATACATGAACCTGGTGCACGCAGCCACCTCGCCAGTACTACACTAGTTAAATACATGAGCCTGGTGCACGCAGCCACCTCGCCAGTACTACACTAGCTAAATACATGAGCCTGGTGCACGCAGCCACCTCGTTAAATACATGTGCTTGGTGCACGCAGCCACCTCGCCAGTGCTACAATAGTTATCGGCAAGTTTGCCGATGACACCAAAATAGGCCGTCGAATTCATTCTGACGAGGACATTCCCTCGCCAGTGCTACAATAGTTATCGGCAAGTTTGCCGATGACACCAAAATAGGCCGTCGAATTCATTCTGACGAGGACATTCGAGCACTCCAGGAAGATTTGAATAGACTGATGCAGTGGTCGGAGAAGTGGCAGATGCAGTTTAATATAGACAAATGCAAAGTTCTAAATGTTGGACAGGACAATAACCATGCCACATATAAACTAAATAATGTAGATCTTAATATTACGGATTGCGAAAAAGATTTAGGAGTTCTGGTTAGCAGTAATCTGAAACCAAGACAACAGTGCATAAGTGTTCGCAATAAAGCTAATAGAATCCTTGGCTTCATATCAAGAAGCATAAATAATAGGAGTCCTCAGGTTGTTCTTCAACTCTATACATCCTTGGTTAGGCCTCATTTAGATTATGCTGCACAGTTTTGGTCACCGTATTACAGAATGGATATAAATTCTCTGGAAAATGTACAAAGGAGGATGACAAAGATGATCCCATGTATCAGAAACCTTCCCTATGAGGATAGACTAAGGGCCCTGAAACTGCACTCTCTAGAAAGACGTAGAATAAGGGGGGATATGATTGAGGTGTATAAATGGAAGACAGGAATAAATAAAGGGGATGTAAATAGTGTGCTGAAAATATCTAGCCTAAACAGGACTCGCAGCAATGGTTTTAAGTTGGAAAAATTCAGATTCAGGAAGGATATAGGAAAGTACTGGTTTGTTAATAGAGTTGTGGATGAGTGGAACAAACTCCCAAGTACCGTTATAGAGGCCAGAACGTTGTGTAGCTTTAAAAATAGGTTGGATAAATACATGAGTAGATGTGGGTGGGTGTAAGTTAGACCTGATAGCTTGTGCTAACAGGTCGGTTGCCGTGTTCCTCCCTTAAGTCAATGTGACCTGACCTGACTAGGTTGGGTGCATTGGCTTAAGCCGGTAGGAGACTTGGACCTGCCTCGCATGGGCCAGTAGGCCTTCTGCAGTGTTCCTTCGTTCTTATGTTCTTATGTTCTTATGGTGCACGAAGCCCCCTCGCCCGTTCTACACTAGTTAAATACATGAGCCTGGTGCACGCAGCCACCTCGCCAGTGCTACACTAGTTAAATACATGAGCCTGGTGCACGCAGCCACCTCGCCAGTGCTACACTAGTTAAATACATGAGCCTGGTGCACGCAGCCACCTCGCCAGTGCTACACTAGTTAAGTACATGAGCCTGGTGCACGCAGCCACCTCGCCAGTACTACATCAGTTAAATACATGAGCCTGGTGCACGCAGCCACCTCGCCAGTGCTACACTAGTTAAATACATGAGCCTGGTGCACGCAGCCACCTCGCCAGTACTATATTAGTTAAATACATGAGCCTGGTGCACGCAGCCACCTCGCCAGTAGTACACTAGTTAAATACATGAGCCTGGTGCACGCAGCCACCTCGCCAGTACTACACTAGTTAAATACATTAGCCTGGTGCACGCAGCCACCTCGCCAGTACTACACTAGTTAAATACATTAGCCTGGTGCACGCAGCCACCTCGCCAGTACTACACTAGTTAAATACATTAGCCTGGTGCACGCAGCCACCTCGCCAGTACTACACTAGTTAAATACATTAGCCTGGTGCACGCAGCCACCTCGCCTGTACTACACTAATTAAATACATGAGCTTGGTGCACGCAGCCACCTCCCCTCTGCTACAGTAGTTAAATACATGAGCCTGGTGCACTCAGCCACCTCGACCGTACTACACTAGTTAAATACATGAGCCTGGTGCACGCAGCCGCCTCGCCAGTGCTACACTAGTTAAATACATGAGAATGGTGCACGCAGGCGCCTTGCCAGTTCTACACTAGTTAAATACATGAGCCTAGAGCACTCAGGCTCCTCGCCAGTACTACACTTGTTAAATACAAGAGCCTGGTGCACGCAGGCACCTCGCCAGTACAACAGTAGTTAAATACATGAGCCTAGTGCACTCAGGCTCCTCGCCAGTACTACACTAGTTAAATACATGAGCCTGGTGCACGCAGCCACCTCGCCAGTACAACAGTAGTTAAATACATGAGCCTGGTGCACGCAGCCACCTCGCCAGTACAACAGTAGTTAAATACATGAGCCTGGTGCACGCAGCCACCTCGCCAGTACTACATTAGTTAAATACATGAGCCTGGTGCACGCAGCCACCTCGCCAGTACAACAGTAGTTAAATACATGAGCCTGGTGCACGCAGCCACCTCGCCAGTACAACAGTAGTTAAATACATGAGCCTGGTGCACGCAGCCACCTCGCTAGTACTGCAGTAGTTAAATACATGAGCCTGGTGCACGCAGCCACCTCGCTAGTACTGCAGTAGTTAAATACATGAGCCTGGTGCACGCAGCCACCTCGCTAGTACTGCAGTAGTTAAATACATGAGCCTTGTGCACGCAGCCACCTCGCCAGTTCTACAGTAGTTAAATACATGAGCCTGGTGCACGCAGCCACCTCGCCAGTACTACACTAGTTAAATACATGAGCCTGGTGCACGCAGCCACCTCGCCAGTACTACAGTAGTTAAATACATGAGCCTGGTGCACGCAGCCACCTCGCCAGTACTACACTAGTTAAATACATGAGCCTGGTGCACGCAGCCACCTCGCCAGTACTACAGTAGTTAAATACATGAGCCTGGTGCACGCAGCCACCTCGCCAGTACTACACTAGTTAAATACATGAGTCTGGTGCACGCAGGCACCTCGCCAGTACTACAGTAGTTAAATACATGAGCCTTGTGCACGCAGCCACCTCGCCAGTTCTACAGTAGTTAAATACATGAGCCTGGTGCACGCAGCCACCTCGCCAGTACTACACTAGTTAAATACATGAGCCTGGTGCACGCAGCCACCTCGCCAGTACTACAGTAGTTAAATACATGAGCCTGGTGCACGCAGCCACCTCGCCAGTACTACACTAGTTAAATACATGAGCCTGGTGCACGCAGCCACCTCGCCAGTACTACACTAGTTAAATACATGAGCCTGGTGCACGCAGCCACCTCGCCAGTACTACAGTAGTTAAATACATGAGCCTGGTGCACCAGCCACCTCGCAGTATACAATCGTTAAATACATGAGCCTGGTGCACGCAGGCACCTCGCCAGTACTACAATCGTTAAATACATGAGCCTGGTGCACGCAGCCACCTCGCCAGTACTACAATCGTTAAATACATGAGCCTGGTGCACGCAGCCACCTCGCCAGTACTACAATCGTTAAATACATGAGCCTGGTGCACGCACCCACCTCGCCAGTACTACAAATCGTTAAATACATGAGCCTGGTGCACGCACCCACCTCGCCAGTACTACAATCGTTAAATACATGAGCCTGGTGCACGCAGCCACCTCGCCAGTACTACAATCGTTAAATACATGAGCCTGGTGCACGCAGCCACCTCGCCAGTACTACAATCGTTAAATACATGAGCCTGGTGCACGCAGCCACCTCGCCAGTACTACACTAGTTAAATAGAATAAGAATCAAAACAGTAGTCTCTGGTTCAAGGAAACAAAAACCCGCATCTTTTACAACACAAAAAATTCTTTGCTCATTATTTTCTAAATATCTTCAGTTTGGTCCCTCTGTGAAAAGTATCTAAAGGACACCTTTGCAGAACCCTCAGAAGCAAGAAAATCTTACCAAAAAAAACCTCCACCTCTCTCACAGAAGCCCCAATTCAATAACAAACACCCTACCCCACACACACACAGACACACCCACAGACACACAACAGACACATAACACACACACACACACCACATCAACAAAACACACACACAACACACACACAACACACATGCACACACATACACAAAGGCCCTCACACAGACAGGCCTTATATCATGTTAAAACATGGTACGGTGAAGGAAAGAAATCGATTGACCACTGCCTAAAACAGACAAAAACTGAAACCTCTTTGAGCTATGATGGAACCCGAGCTTTCATTTCTTTCACCAGTATTCTAATTCCGAGGATATCTGTCATCGTCGTCAACTTGAAATATGATGCACACTCTTTTGACACGTTCCAACCTCTCTCTCATGCACACGCACACACACAAATTATCTCAAATACACCACTGGAGCAGCCACCATCACCACCCTTCCTTACTACATTCATCCCCAAGTACCCATCACTCACCTCCGGAAGCCAACCCCTTGCTGTCCTTCCCCGGCACCAACTGTAGCAGTCGTGCCACAGTAACCCACTGACCCCCATATAAGCTCCTGTTCCTACCCACCGACCTATAAAAACTCGCCTCTAAAGCCTTGATTCTGACATTCCCCCCCACCTCCCTCATTCCCCATGAAACATAAAAAAATCAACCATTATATACCTTAACGCCCTCGCTACCTCTCTAGACACTCCTCCCACGTCTAAAAGTAAAGCCCTTAGGACCCCCACCCTTCCCCCCAAAACACTCCTCAACCACACCCGCACATTTTCCAATATAGGACAAAAATACACCACATGGAAGGCATTTTCCACGTCACCACAATGCGCACATGAAGCATCACTCACATATCCCATCTGCCTCAACACCTCTTTTGACGCCAATGTTCCCATGAGGAATCTGTACACCACTTCTCTCACCCTTGCAGGCATTCTTATCTTTCGAAATTCCTCCCATATTACGCTCCAATCATATGTGGGGAAGAGAGCCACCCCTTGCAGCGTCTCCCGACGATACTCAACTCCCACCACCCTCTCTATTCGCAAACGACGCACATCTCGAACCCTTAACATATACCACAACATATCCTCACACACCTCCAGGTGCCTCCTGCTCCACCAACAACGAAAGTCCCTCATCACCTCCCCCACACGCCGCCCCCTGACCCCTCCCACTGAGGTATCTCACCTTGACATATATTGCCCTCACCCTGGGCCCCAATGCCAACAAACCCAATCCCCCCTGACGCACCCCAGTCATTACTACGTCACGTCCCAACCACGCCCTCCCATAACCCCATATATATCTTAACGCCCGCCTCTGGGTGTCTGTTACATCACGATTCCTCAAGGGATATACAGCCGCCGCTCCCCAAACCTTACTGTATACCAACGAATTCACAACCACAGCCCTTTGGTGCAATGTAACATCTCTGGCCCGAAGGCCACATAGCCTACCCACCGCCCTGTCCCTAACCACCTCCGAATTAATCTTTCTACTGTCCTGCCTATCTGCTGTGTACCAAATCCCACAAATCTTAATTCGTTCCACGACATTCCATCCAAACCCCTGACCCAATCTCCCGCCTACCCAGGTGCCCACCTCTAACAACATCGACTTGCTTTTGTTTACCCTCATTCCCGTTACTGCCCCAAACTTCTCGATGACTCTACCCACCCTTGAAAAATCCTCCTTTCCACTAAGTAAGATTGTCGTATCATCAACGTAACCCACAACCCCCCCCTCCCGTCATTCTCCTCAGCCCCCTCCTCACACAACTCTCGGTCTACAAGCTCATAAAATGGATTCTGTACACAAGCAAATAACACCTGTGAAAGCGGGCAACCCTGGCGCAAACCCCTCTCCATACGAATCCCAGAACCCAACCGACCGTTCACCTGTACACGCATCTTCGCCCCCGCATACAATGCCTCCACCCACCCTACCACTTTGGAACCAAAACCCAAATCACACAAACTCTAACGCAAAAACACCCTGTCCACACAATCATATGCATTCTCCCAATCCACCCCTAGAACCCCCCCTTCCACAGCCCTCTAAGAAATCCCTTATGCACCCGTGTCCATCCCACATACTCTTCCCTGGAATCCCAAACTGACCGCCGTGTAAAAGCGATCCGAGAACCGCCTTCATTCTATTCCCTAGAATCTTTGTGAACACTTTATAGTCTGCGCACATTAAGGAAATTACCCGGAAGGCACTCAGCGCCTGCGCCCCTTCCTTCTTCGGTACTAATACTACTATGCCTGTACATTGTGACTCACCCATTCTCTGCCCATCTAGCATATTGTTCAAAACCCCAACAAAACAATGCCTCATGCACCCCAATGAACCCTATAAAAATCAATATGCAAACCTTACCCGTGCGCATGCCGAAGACCGCATCTGCCACCTCAGCCTCACTATCAGCCTCCAACCTCACCCTATCCTTTTCTCCTATAGTGTTATGAACTTCCCTACCGAAAGACGCCTGCCAGGTGCCCCGCCTCCCACACTCTCTTCATTTTCTCCTGAACCATTCATCTGCATAAATGCTCATACTCTCAGTGGAGATGAGGACCGCACCTTCCTGGTAATCCCCCACCCCCGCACTAGTCACTAACTGCAATAAGATGGTCACTCTCCTACGTTCCCTAAACTTATGTAAAACATACCCAGTCGGTTTATCCCCCCACAACACATCGTCCAACCCTGAACGAAAATGTACTGCATCAAAACGTTCATTATGAATCTCCTCAATCCTACTTCGAAGCAGTGCTATATCTTCCCCCTCCCCACCCTACCTCCCGTAACATGCCTGCAACTGTCCCTCCAAATAATTCTGCAATCCATATCTCCATCTTGCTTTCTCATGTCCCTTGACCCTATAAAAGTTCACAATCCCAGGTTTTGCCAGCAACTCCCACCATTCTATAAGCTCCATAGCCCGATCCCTAGCTCCCCAAAACCCATTCCACCACTCCTCAAAACCCGTTCCACCCCCCTTCCCCCTGAGCTGCCGCACATTCAACATCAAATGTCTGCACCCTCCCTACCTCCAATCCCTGCATGACGTAAATCCTGTCTAGTCTTGCAGCATACCCCCTACGAACGAACCTGTGCTCCACCATATAACCTCCTCTCCCTGCAACATTTACGACACCCACCTCCCCCAACACATCCCTCAGAACACTTAATACACAACCCGCCCCCGTCGGTTCAACATCCCGGCCCCGAATTACACAATTCCAATCTCCACCAATAATCGTGATGGCAGGCAATCCTCGCAGATGATACAATAAGTCTTCCCTCACAAAATCTGCCTTTACCCGTGTATTGCTCGACACCGGCACATACACTCCTATGAAACATGCCCTTCTATCTCCCCATACACCATTTACCCACACAACTTTCCCCCCTGCCTCCTCCCAACCCGTGACACGCAAGGGGCTGGTCTCCTTTATTGCTATCGCCACCCCCCCTTTCAACTGCCAAGCACAACTAACGTACAACTTATACCCATTCAACAACAACTCACTACCAATCTTATGATTGTGTTCCTGCAAGAAACACAGGTCCACCTGGAATCTATGTAAAAACCATACCAACCACACAGTTTTGATCTCAGACTTGAGACCGTTCCCATTCAGAGTGGCACACCTGAAAGTTATAAGAATGGCGGCTTCCCTCTATGCCTCTGTGGCTTGCCTACTATACCTTTACCTGTGCGTCGACCCGACGCCTCACCAGACTTTTCCTTGACTCCCTCCCCACCTTTTACCCTTTCAGTACATAAATCAGGATCCACTGAATCCTTTCGGTCCAGCAACTCCTCCTCCTTTGCCCAAGCTTTTTTGCCCGGCCTCTGCCCCGGCGTGAGTACCTCCTCTGCCTCAACCGTGCCAGCCGGCCTTTTCCTAGATCCACTACCCACACACACGACCTCGTCTGACAAATTCTCCTGATGGACCTCCACCTCCACCAC
>NC_069444.1:1346927-1388407 GCF_026875155.1 Cherax quadricarinatus | reverse complement strand
ACCTTATGAATTTACAACTGAGAGTCTTGTGCCTTTTTTATATTTTTAGATTAAACCAGTTGTACTATAGTGTGAAGGCTTACCAGCCCTGTAAAAACTTCAGACAGTATTACTCGGGCGGGCCCCCCTCGGGAAAATTAAAATAAAAAAGAAATAAAATTCACAAAGAAACACTATTTTTTAAAATAAACATAAAAACAAAAAACATGAAAGGTATATCCTATTTAAAAAAAAAGAAAAATGAAAGAAAAAAAAACATTTGAACCAACACAAATATCTCAAGGGAGTCGGGTGTTGGTGACACTGTTTTGAAACCTAGCCTTGTGATGAAAAGGGGGGGGGGTCGGGGTGTTGGTGCCATCCACGGCAGTTCTTCACTATCCAGTGAGTATTCTATCCCGAAACGAAAGCGGGTTTTTTAAACCGCTGCAATGCTGGGGGAGTTAAGTCCTGCAATTTCATACAGTGAAAGGGTATTTTCAGTAAAAAAATGGAGAAGTCTCGGGATATTACCTACTCCTTTCTGCTGTTATTCCCATGACCTCTTGACACCCAAACGGGAAAGATAGACGGGTTTACCCACTGCTTAAATAATCACTTCCATGGAAAGGGTTGAACAAAAAAGATGTGGTGATTATACAACAGCCCCAATATAGAGCAAGGCTGAAAAGACTAATTTTACTTTGATCAAAAATGAAGCTTTAAACCCAATAAACCATAGAATAAAAGGCAGGCATTACTTACAGTAAGTTGGGAGCTGGAGTCTGGTGATTTACTTTAACCAAGGGGCCCCAACTCACCTTTGGGGGGGGGGAAGAGGGGGGGGAAGGGGGTACGGGAGCTAGACTGACCCCCCTTTAAACAAGCAGCCGGGCAGTCAAACATCACTTTCAGGGAGGGGGAGAAAAGGCGGAAATCGGGAGCTAGACGGCCTCCTTTTACGAGTAGCCAGCAATAAAATTTTTTAAATATTTTTAAAAATATATATAAATATTTAATATATATATAAATATATAAAAATTATATAATTATATATATATATATATAAAAAATATTACCTCTTTATCTTACTATTGAATTTTTTCCCTCACTATATCAATCCCAAATTCACTATATTAGCCCATATTGCAATTACTAGTGAGAGACTGGTCTTTTTTTAATTTGTATTTTTATATTATTAGTTAACCGATTGTACTAAAAGCTCTTCTACTCAAAACATAGACTGAACAAAAAGTCATTATATTAGACCTTGTGCAAATTTAAAGGGGTCTTTTTCTATTTTTAAAATTTGTTTTTTAATTACAGTTTATACCTAGTAGTGCTTTATTCATTCCAGCACAACACAAAAAACATCAGCTTTTTGTGTTTGTGACTGTACCCCATAGAAGGGGGGAAGGGGGGCAATGTGCGATGTTGCAAGTTATGGGGAGGAGGGGTTACTGAAAGCAGTGAAAAGTTTTTTACGAGGTAGTGAGGTCAAATTAGAGTATTAAGGAAAGAGGGGAATTTTTTTCCCAGTAAAAGTAGGCCCTTTGAAAGGGTTGTGATGTCACCGTGGTTGTTTAATATATTTATAGATGGGTTGTAAGAGAAGTAAATGCGAGGTTTGGCAAAGCTGGGGTTAAAAGATAAAGAATCACACACAAAGTGGGGTTGTCACAGCTCCTTTGCTGTGGGCACTGTGCTCTTGGGGGAAATTTTGAAGAGAATTGCAGAGATTGGTGGGGAAAATTTGGGAGGGTGTCAAAAGAAAAAAATTAAAGGTGAATACAGGGAAAAAGTAAGGTTATGAGGGTAAAAAAAGATTAGGGGATGAAAGTTGAATATCAGATTTGGGGGGAGAGAGTATGGAGGGTGAACGATTCGTTTTGGGAGTGGGTGTCGCGGATGGGTCATGAAAGATGAGGGGAATATAGAATTGATGAGGAAAAAAGTGATGGTTTCACTTTGGAGTCTGGGAGCAAAGAACTTTGTCTTTGGGGGCAAAGAGGGGAATTTGGAGTAAGTTTTACCCAAACCCCTTTTTATGGGTGTGAAGGTGGGGGATGAAAGTTCGCAGGGGAAGGCTGGAGGGAGTGGGATGTCAGTCTGAGGGCAATGTGTGGGTGAAAAAATCAAGAATTTGAGTTTGGAATTAGGAGGAGGGGGCGGGGTTACCAAAAAAGTTGTCCAAGGGGTGAGGGAAGGGTGTTGAGGTGGGTTCGGACATTAGAAGAATGGAGCGAAACAGAAGACTTCAAGAGTTCAGTCTGTAGTGGAAGACGGGGGGGGGGTAGGTAGGGAAGGGGAGGGCAGTGCTACCTAAAGCAGGCAGTTTCTTTGGGAGGGAGGGCTTGGAATATCGAGCAGGCCATTGAGTGAGCAATGTTTGATAGATGTTAAGGAACAAATTTTTATATATATACTGTTATGTAGCAAATAACATTTATGAAGGATATAGAAACCTCATCCGGAAATTTCCTCCTGGAGAAAACCAAAGTACAGTGCCTTGCACTTCTAAAGGGGGCTGGTGTTAATTGTTTTTATTTTAAAAACTGAGTTTTAAAGCCCCTCTCCTGGCAAAAGTCATTTTGATTGGCAGTCAGATGGGTGATTTAAGTTTTTTTCTTTTTCCGTGGCACACCCTGCCCATAGGAAATCGGCCATATGTGTAATAAGTATAAAATAACTCTATATGACCAAAATACTCTAGCTATATACTTGTCCAAACTTCCTACCACTACAGATATCAGTACTAGAACTCAACACACAACTCAGGATATAAATAACCATAATTTAAACCTAAAAGATGATTGATCACGTTGACCCTTATCTAAACCTCCATAATCAGACACCCAATGAAAACCTATTGGAAAGTAACTGCCTTTATTACACAGCATCACAAGCCACCACTATCCTAAACAATGCTAAAAGTCTATCAGTACTTAACTACAACATCAGGTCCTTAAGCAAACACTATGATGACCTCCTGGCACTCCTTGAATCATTAAAGACACCCTTCTCCTGCATTATTCTTACTGAGACCTGGCAGGACACAATAGATATCTACCCTCTACCAGGATACACAGCAATTCACAACTGCAGACCAAACCAAGTTGGGGCTGGTATTGCAATCTATTACTCTAACCAATTATCTTGCTTTAGTGATGAATATGGGGAATACATTTTTGTTAATTTTGCTGTAAAAAAACTTAAGACACTTAAAAATCGGTGCCATTTACCCGGATACCCCACACAAAAACCCAAATTTCTGAGAAATTAAAAATCACTAAAACAAAAAGAAAATGAAATAAGCAACCTTCTCTTGGGGTGGAGACTTCTCATCAACCTTGGCCTGCTAGATGAAGCCCGTAACTGGGTTTAAAACAATATGAACAAACACTTCTCATCCAACAATAATAAACCAACCAGGCTCACTGAGATAAGTGCAACCATAATAGACCACATATGGACCATATACTACCCCCCCCTTAAAAATCGGGGATAATCACAGATACATACAGACCACTACCCTCCCTTTCCCTGACAAACATTATAAAACACACTTGAATACAATAAGTCTCTTTTAACTCATGATGAGGCCTCAAAAAGGAGTTCACAGCTGCCCGAGACTATTGATGGACAGAATTCTCCAAGGGCCCAAGGGTATTGGACTGGACAGACTTTTTTCTTAAAAAATTTATTAACTATACAAAAAAACTTTTCCCTATAAAAACAAAACAGTCCAAACAAATGGTTTGGGTTGCCCTTTGCTAACCAGCACCATCTGAAATCCATTGACAAAAAACACCAATATGAAAAGAAATAAAGACGGGCTTAATACACAAAGATATTTTTAAACACTATTCATCAGTTCTACCAAAGTAATAAAGAAACCCAAAACAACTAACTACTCCATAGTTTTCACAGACAAAAGGGGAGTTATAAAAAAGCCGGGAAAACATCTTAGTTTTGGGGCCCCACAAACTGAAAAAAAAAGAATATTGTCCAACTGAACTAATGAAACCAACCATCCCTGACCAGCTAAAAAGATAACGTTTTCTTCTAAACCCAAGGGATCAATCTCGCCAAAAAAATCCAAAAATACCAATCCCATGCCGGGGACTACTATATGGAATTTTCCCAAATTCCTTTATCTTGCCCAATAGCCCACAGAGTACCGAGATCATAAAGTCACTTAAAAATAACTCAGGGAATCTGTCCTGCCCCACCATTATCGTACAAGAAGGGGCCCCTGTCCTTTCGCATGCTATTTCATTTTTTTTTAACAAGTCCTAAAAAAACTGCACCTTCCCGAAATACCAAATGGCAAGGGTTACACCAATACATAAAGGGGGTGACCCACAGATTTAAAAAAAAACTAAGGCCAATATCAAACTTACCCTTGCATCCAAAATCTTTGAGAACTCGGACAGGGCTTTATTCATTTAAAGGCACAAAAAATTTTTTTAAACCCCGCTAAATTGGATTTTTTAAAAATAAAAGCACTAATGATGCAATCAAAAAAATGCTGATCTCTTTTCACGATTGGGAAAAAAGGAAATCCCCTAGGAATTTTTATTGCCTAAGAAAGCTTTTGACACAGTAGACCCCGACATCCCAATCCACAAAAATTTCCATTACGGTTAAAAGGCCCGCTTTCTTTATTTTCAAAACTTACCTTACTAATAGGGATCGATGTCACCCCAAAGACACAGCAACAAAACACGGCCACTTGATACTGGAGTTCCGCAGGGAGTGCCTTTTGGCCCCCGCTCTTCCCCATAACATCAGTGACTTCCAAACGTACCCCAAACCTGAAACCCTTCTCTTTTTCTGACGCACGATTTTTTCATCTCTCAACCTAATTTGCCACCCCCAACCCATTGTTAACGTGGGGCTGATAAAATATCGACTTTGGTACAGCCAAAAAACTTACATTAACGCTGACAAAACCACTATTTAGTTTGTAGCAGACAAAGGGGATGCACAAATTAACATTAAGATGACAACACTCTAATTTCCAGACATAATGAGGGGAAATTTCCCAGGCCTTACCTTGCAAAACCTGAATTTCAGCACCCAAACCAAAATAACCAAAAAAAATACCAAAACGGTTGGGTCCCCTCCTGACACATACACGTGCCAAAATCCCTTCTACATATACTACCACTTTTTTATCAATACCTCACCATGCTATTTGTGCTTTGGGGTCAATGCGAACACACCTAAAACCCAAAAAAAACCCAAAAAAGCTGCAGTAAAAAATCATAAATCCCCTCCCTGGCAAACCCCCCCCCACCCTTTATAGTCTAACTTCTCCCTGTTCAGACATCCCACTTACTATGGCAATCTACATTTACAGGACCTTAAAATCCATTTATCAACCTTTACCTAAAACGCTTTCTTGATAGTTGTGACAGAACCCACAGGCATAACACCAGACACAAACATCTCTACGACTTTCCCGTGTCCGACTAAACCTTTACAAAAATTCAATGTATGTAAAAGGCCCTAAAATCTGGAACACCCTACCTGAGAACTCTAGAACTGCAGACACTTTTCATCACCTTCAAAACTACCATTAGAAAACATCTTATCTCCCTGATCCCACCCTGTCAATTTAACTACACGAATACCACCTGGTGGTTCACACTTACACTCACTCACCCATTTGACCATAAACAGAAATATTAATCTCAATCTTAAAATAATGAATCCTGTGATACTCCAATACTGAAACTATGTACTGTGCCAAAACAAAAGCATTCATATTGCTAAACTCACAAACTAGTATTTAGTCACTTAGCCATAATACCAACTTACCTCATAATTTGTAATATTTTAAAATTAAGAATTAAACTAAGTCTGCCCGAAATACCTAGCCATGCTAGGTGTTCTAGTGGTACACTCTGTAATCATTATTTTACTACATGTAAACCACACAATAACCAAATTCTGTAAACTCAGCATTGTAATCCTTATAGAGAATAAACTTTGAATTTGAATTTGAATGTAATGCTAAGACACCCCTCCCCCTGCTCCCCTGCCGACCCTTCCATAAAATTCTTTATTGTGCTATGCCCGTCATACATCGTCCTCCCAGACACACCATATTGTCCTCTCGCAACCACTCTATCCCCCACACAGCAATGATATTATCCTAAAGTCCTGGACCGTGTCTTTTCGCTCACCTTTTGGCACTAAAACCACAACCGCAGTTCCTTGCAACCTGCCCATCCTCCCCTCCCTTTACATTGTATGCATTAGTTTTTCCACTAAGAAGACTTCAACACACTCCAATGGCTCACATAAAACTCGCAGGGCAAGCCATCCAAACCTGGTGCCTTCCCTCGTGCCATCCCCTCTAAAGCCCTCCACACCTCCCCTTCTTCAGTATCTCCCCAATGCCATGCGATCAATGCCACTTAGCACACAAGATACATTCTCCCCCAACCCCCCTGAAAGCCCTCACATCCACCCCTGCACTCAGTAAATTTCTTCCAAACCACCTATCCACCTGTCCCACCCTATATCCACTTAAGTCCTCATGTACCACCAGCGAATCAATTTTCATAGCCATACAGCACTGCCCTGTCCCCCGTTACCAACACAGGGCGATGGGCTATCACCCCACACCGCCTCTTCAAATCCACCCTGCACTCTCACCGCAATCTAATCTGTCAATCCGCAAATCTCGAATCCTCCCTTTTAACAACTCGATTTCCTCCATGGGATACTGCCCTGCCTGCACACCCCTCTCAGAACAACCTTGCAAGCTACCCTCGGAAATACTGCTGCAACCCGTCTTCATCCAACCCTGGAAACTTTCCCATCACACATAAAACCGCCGGATCCTCTTCTTAGCTACCCTACTCCCACCACCCCAGCAAATCACCCACAATCCCTACCCTCTCCCCACAAATTCCCCACATAGTCCTAAAATCTAACCCCGCCATCCCTCCACCCCAAGAGTTCCTCACATTTAACTTCCCAGTCCCTGGAATACCTCTTAGGCAAGCTGGCCAAGTCAAATCCATATAAACAGCTCTAAGAATCCATGTATCAGCAGCTACCATAACGCACGCACATCACCCGCACACTTTTCGTCACATAAAACCTATCTAGTCTGGCCGCGTATCCCCTGTCTATGAAACGTATGCCAACCAGCAGGTCCCCACCTCCAAAAACATCCCTTAACCCCCGCCCAGCAAAAGATCCCTTAGGCTAACCAAAAAACACCCTGCCCCCCGTGCTTACCTCCTTCTACATACTACACAATTCCAGTCGCCACCTACGATTGTTTGCCGAGGGAAGAGATCAAATAATAAATCAAAACATCACGCAGAACTCATCTTCACCCTACATCACGCTCCGCCGGCGCATACACACAACCACTGCCAATCGGCGCACCCTCCACCATCCATCTACCCAGAGTACCCTACCCTCCACCCTCCCCCACAATCTAATTACAACAAATGGGCCTCGTCTCCTGAATCAGGATCCCAACCCCACCCTTCAAACGTTTCGAATATGCCACAAACATACGATATCCAGCCACATTCAAATCCCGACCAACCTTAAAATTATGCTCCTGCACAAATACAACATCTATGGCATAACGCCTAAAAAACCCTGGAGCCACAAACGCTTCACATTCGCACACATCCCATTTACCTTCACAGTCATACACCTGAAACCTTCGTGAAGGGTTTTACATGCTGCCCTGGAACTCCTCTCATAGGCGCATTACCAGCCTTCCTACTTTTCCCACCTCGCTTTCCACTGTGAGCGCGATCCCCCCCTTGGTCAAACACCTGACTGGACACACCTGTGGCGCCTCCACTCACCACGTCAGCCCACGGTTTCTTCCCCGGCCTCTGCACCGGGGTCAAGACATCATCGGTATTCAGAAAAAATGAAGGGGGAGGGCCCGTTGCCGCCCTCTTTTCGCCGAACACTCTCTGGCATACATGTTTCTGTCGGAGAGATGCCCTCACAATGTACCTCACCGCCACCTCGACCACGGTCAACACCCCGTAGAAGAGGCAACCCGCAGTCAGCTGAACTGCCTTCACCTCTCATCATCGCTCCTCCTCTGGTCCCTTCCACCGACTGTGCTTCTTCCCCCAGCTCTCGTCGTCTCGAAAACCTGTCCGTCAACTGCTCTAAAGCCACCTCCTCCGCTCGTTCCTCCGCTACTCAGCTTGTCTCCCCTTCCTCCATAGTCGAGACCATAGAGCCTACAGCTTTAATGGGCTCGCCCCACTATCTGGAACTCTCTCTCCACCTCCTCAGCTCCAAGAAGAACTATGGCCATTTACAGTGTCCCAACTGACACCCCGCCATCGGGTCAGGCGCTCACGCCGTTCCCTCTGTCTGGTTCCTGTCGTCGCTGCTGCCTCCACACTGGCTGCCATATGGGTCATAACGCCACATAGCCCTGCTAATACACCATAACTTGTGTCCGAAGTCCTCTAGGATGACAAGGAATGGATAGAAGCCTCAGCGTCATCTTCAGGTTGAACGTAACCGGCGAACGGCAAGCCGGCATATGCCCCATCCGTCCAAAGTACCTGCTTTGCCCGGTGAACAGTACCGTAACGTTCAAAAAACGTTCCGTAGGACTGCCTGAGGATTATAGTGCAGTCCCCCCCCATGAACCTGCAGAAATGACAACACACCGCCCAAAAATTCCTCACCAAAGGAGAATTTGTCAAATATTAAGCTTGGGGCATCTGTAAGCATGAATAACAGGGGGAAAAAATGGGACATGCAAACTTTTGCCATCCCAAAGAAATGTAGCGACCTCCTGTCTAAAGGAGTGTGTCGGTCGGCTTCTGTACTTTCTTTCACCCAAAAATGTGCACTCCTCGGTCCCTCCGGGGAAAGCAGTGTTACAACACGACTGCCCTGCATACCATCTAAAGGGACCAGGAGGCACATCCCACAAGACAAACAATATAGCTAAGACAACCCAACTCGTGATTTTGTTTAGTGGCAAGGAAACGAAAAAAGAAAATGAAGGAATAAAACAAAAAAGTCCCACCACATTGGAGCCTTGTTTGGACTGGAGGCACAGCCAGAGGCCTCCATGGCCCCCATAATTACAACTACTGATGGCCAATAATCAAAACCTTCGTCCCACAAACACAGAATACAACCTCGTTCATATTTGCTAATATACAAGGCCTTAGCCATCCACCAACAACAAAATACCTTTTATCAGTGGACATCTAGAGGTGTCTAATGCATTTTGGCAGCCTTCACAGAGACTCACACAAAAGAATCACTTTGACAGTGACATATGGATAATGGATCTACACCTTTTCAGATGCGACAGAAAAGAACAGGCAAGCAGGGGGGGGGAGGGTTGGCCAGTATGTCAAAGAGTCCCTTATCTGCACGGAGTTGCTGAACACCACAAATGAGGTAGTTGAAGTTCTATCAATAAAGATCGAGAACCAAAACCAGTCATTGTGGTGTATACAAGCCACCAATGCAACCTCACAACAGTTCAAGGAACAGCTACTGAAAATTGATTACGGTTTGGAATAACCATCAGCTCCATCCCCAAACCTTACTGCTTAGTGTTTTCAACCCTAAGGCTATACAAACTGGGCAGAATGTAGCAAATAGTGTATAGCTGAAACAATCCCGAGGTAAGCGCAGATGAAAGGTCACACACACATGAGTTATAAAACATATTTATTAAATAAATTTATATAAAACTAATCTCTGCGAAAAACACCACCTTTAAGCCAGCAGATAGTAGCCAACAAGACTAGAAAACACACTTGACCTTATCTTCACAAATAATAGGACCTGATAAGAACATAAGAAATATCAAAAACAACTAATTCCGATCACAATCTAATCGAAGTCCAACGTACATGCATAGGTCCTGATCAGCGAATGCAAATTACCTGTGATGTGTCCTCACAAAAAATACAACTTCAACAACAAGAACATGAAAACGGGACCAGGTAACATGTCCTAAACGAAACAGTTGGGGAGATGCCTTAAATGACTGGATCCAAACCATGCCTTGAAGATACAACTCCGGGTAGCCGAAGCATGTCTAGGCATATTCCCCTAAGCAAGAAGAAGAGCAGGAGTAAACTGGAGAGAAAAAGACGCTCCCTCTACAGAAGACGATGAAGAGAACGAGCCCTCAGGAGTGCTAAATATCTGATACACGAAAGGAGGCCGCTGACCAGGGAAGTGGACACCTATCGAACTTCAGCTAATGACTCTTACAGGAACAGGAGAGGCCCGGAGGGAGCTTAAAGCCTATTAGTGAATTGAAAGAAAATTCAAAATATTTCTTTTCATATGCCAAAAACAAGGCAAATACCACATCTAGTATCGGGCCCATAACTCAGACAGGATGGGACTTACACAATGACAACAAGGAAATGAGTGAAATATTGAATCCCAGTACGACTCTGTGTTTTAGTGAACCAGTAATCGGTCCTGAGGATCGATGACCAAATGATTTCTTCATGAATGAGCCTCAAAACTCCATAAATGTTAGCCCAGATTTCCGACAGTACCCTATCTCCGATAGATTTTCGAAAAAGCCAATACCAACAGGCTATGTCCTCAGCCCCGGCCCAGACTCGTGGGACCCCTGTTTTCATTAAGAACTGCAAGAAACCCCTCCTCGCGTGCCCAAAGTACACTATGGAAAGGAGCTTGGCAATGTGTGAAATTCCACAGTCACTTAAAACAACGGATATAGCCCCACTCCATAAAGGTGGCAGCAAAGCATTACCTAAGAACTATAGACCAATAGCTCTGACGTCCCATCATAAAAAACTTTGAAAGAGTGCTAAGAAGCAGGATTGCAAATCACCTGGATTCCCAAAATCTGCACAATCCAGGGCAACAGGGGGTTCAGGGCAGGTCGCTCCTGCCTCTCACAACTATTGGATCATTATGATAGGCCTTGGATGCACTGGAAGAAAATCAGAATGCAGATGTAAATACACAGATTTTGCAAAATCATTTGACAAATGCGATCATGGCTTTAATAGCCCATAAAATACTTTGCTAAAGGAATAACTGGGAAAGTGGGGAGATGGATCTTCAACTTCCTAACAAATCGAACACAAAGAGTAGTGGTCAACAGAGTTAAATCGGAGGCTGCCATAGTGAAGAGCTCTGTTCCACAAGGCACAGTACTCGCCCCCATCTTATTCCTTACCCTCATTCAGACATAGACAGATTAAAACACCACAGCCCCGGGTATCATCCTTTGCGGATGATACTAGGATCTGCATGAGGCTGTCATCTGCTGAGGATGCGGTTAACCCCAAGAAGATATAAACAAAGTTTTCAGTGGGGAACGTTAAACATATGATGTTCAATGAGGACAACTTGCAACTACTCCGTTTATGAAAACGGAGGAGATAATAACTAGAACAGAGTATTTTACTGACTCCGGCCATACAATAGAGGGAAAAATAATGTAAGGGACCTGGGAGTAGTAATGTCTGAGGATCTCACTTTCAAGGATCAGAACAGTGCCACGATCGCACGTGCAAAGAAAATGATAGGAGGATAATTAGAACTTTCAAAAAGAGAGATGCCAAGCCCATTTATGATCCTTTTCAACCACTTGTTCTCTCTAGGCTGGAATATTGCTGTACATTAACAATCTCCATTCAAAGCAGGTGAAAAACGCAGATCTAGAGAGTGTACAGAGATCCCTTTACTGCACGTATAAGTTCTGTCAAGCACCTTAACTCTGGGAACGCTTGGAAGCACTTGACTTGTACTCGTTGGAACGCAGGAGGGAGAGATATATCATAATCTACACTTGGAAATCTTGGAAGGAATGGTCCCAAATCTGCACACAGAAATCACTCCCTACGAAAGTAAAAGGGCTGGGCAGGCGATGCAAAATGCCCCCAATAAAATGTAGGGGTGCCATTGGTACACTAAGGGAAAACACCAAAGTGTCCGGGGCCCAAAACTGTTCAACGCCTCCCATCAAGCATTAGGGGGAATTGCCAATAAACCCCTGGCTGCCTTCAAGAGAGAGCTGGACAGATACCTAAAGTCAGTGCTGGTCAGCCGGGCTGTGGCTCATACGTTGGACGCATGCGGCCAGCAGTAACAGCCTAGTTGATCAGGCCCTGATCCCTCGGAGGCCTGGTCATGGACCGGGCCGCGGGGGCGTTGATCCCGGAATAAACTCCAGGTAACCTCCAGGTAACCTCGAGGTTTAAACCCGCCTCGTCAGCTTCGAAAGGCATTTTTACGTACCTTCACCCAGGTGTAGTGTCTCGACACATCAATGAGACGAACTGTATTGCCGATTACACACGAATTACCACCTGGTGTTCACACTTACACCACACACCCTTTGACCAAAACAGAAATATTAATCTCAATCTTAAAATAATGAATCCTGTGATACTCCAATACTGAAAACTATGTACTGTGCAAAACAAAAGCATTCGATATTGCTAAACTCACAAACTAGTATTAGTCACTTAGGCCCATAATACCAACTTACTCATAAAAATTTGTAATATTTTTAAAAATTAAAATTAAACTAAGTCTGCCCGAATTTAAGGGGGGTACATAGCCAGCTAGTGGTTCTAGTGGTACACTCTGTAATCATTATTTGAACTAATGTAAACCACACAATAACCCAAAGTTCTGTAAACTCAGCATTGTAATCCCTTATAGAAGAATAAACTTTGAATTTGAATTTTTGAATGTAATGCTAAGACACCCCGCCCCCTGCCCCCTGCCGACACGTCCATAAAATTCTTTATTGTACTATCCCGTCATACATCGTCCTCCCAGACACCACCATATGTCCTCCTTCGCGCAACCACTCTATCCCCCACACCAGCAATGATATTATCCTAAAGCCTGGACCGTGTCTTTTTTTCGCTCACCTTTTGAACTAAAACCACATCCGTCATTCCTTGCAACCTGACCATACCTCCCCTCCCTTTACATTGTATTCATTAGTTCTACCTAAGAAGATCTTCAACACACTCCAATGGCTCACATAAAACTCGCAGGGCAAGCCATCCAAACCTGGTGCCTTCCCTCGTGCCAATCCCTCTAAAGGCCCTCCTCCACACTCCCCTTCTTCTGTATCTCCCCTATGCCCAACGATCAATTGCCACTTAGCACACAAGGATACATTCGCCCCCAACCCCCCTGAAAGCCCTCACATCCACGCCCTGCACTCAGTAAATTTCTTCCAAACCACTATCCACCTTCCCACCCTAATATCCACTAAGTCCTCATTACCACTCCCAGCGAATCAATTTTCATAGCCATACAGCACATGCCCCTGTCCTCCCGTAACACACAGGCGATGGGCCTATCACCCCACACACGCCCTCTTCAAATCACCCTGCACTCTCACCGCATCAAAATCTGTATTCTGCAAATCTCGAATCCTCCCTTTAACAACTCGATTTCCTCCATGGGATACTGCCCTGCCCTGCACACCCCTCTCATAACAACCTTGCAAGCTAACCTCAAATACTGCTGCAACCCGTAGTCATCCAACCCTGGTACTTTCCCCATCACACATACAACGCCCCGGATCCTCTTCTTAGCTACTACCTATCCCACCACCCAGCAAATCTCCCAATCCATACCCTCTCCCCACAAATCTCCCCACATTGTCCTAAAATCTAACCCCGCCGAACTCCAATCCACCCCAAGAAGTCTCACATTTAACTTCCTCCAATTCCCTGGATACCTCTTAGGCAAGCTGGCCAAAGTCAAATCCATATAAACAGCTCTATGATCCATGTATACAGCATCTACCATACGCACGCACATCACCCGCACACTTTTCGTCACATATAACCTATCTAGTCTGGCCGCGTATCCCTGTCTATGAAACGTATGCTTCAACCATCAGGTCCCCACCACCAAAACATCCCTTAACCCCACGCCCAGCAAAAGATCCCTTAGGCTAACCAAAAAACACCCTGCCCCCCGTGGCTTCACATCCTTTCTACATACTACACAATTCCAGTCGCCACCTACGATTGTTGCCGAGGGAAGAGATCTCAAATAATAAATCAAAACATCACGCAGAAACTCATTCTTCACCCGTAACATCACGCTCCGCCGCGCATACACACGAACCACTGCCAATCGCTCACCCCTCCACCATCCATTCTACCCCGATCCCTACCCTCCTCCCCTCCCCCAAATCTAATTACAGACAATGGGCTCGACTCCTGGATCAGGATCCCAACCCCACCCTCAAACGTTTCGAATTGCCACAACATACGATATTCCAGCCACATTCAAATCCCACCAAACTTAAAATTATGCTCCCTGCGAAAATACAACATCTATGGCATAACGCTAAAAAACCCTGGAGCCACAAACGAGCTTCAACATTCGCACAAGCATCCCATTACCTTCACAGTCATAACCACCTGAAACCTTCGTGAAGGGTTTACAGCTGCCACCGGAACTCCTCTCATAAGACGCAGGCGCATTACCAGCCTTCCTACTATCCCACCTCGCATTCCCACTGTGAGCGGCATCCCCCCCTTGTCAAACACTGACTTGGACACACCTGTGCGCCTCCCACTCACCACGTCACCCCACGGTTTCTTCCCCGGCCCTCTTGCAACCGTGGTCAAGACATCATTCGGTATCAGAGTGTCGTTGCCGCCCTCTTTCGCCGAACACTCTCTGCCATACATTTCTGTCGGAGATGCTCACAATGTACCTCCGCCGCCACCTCGACCACGGTCACACTCCCGTAGAAGAGGCACCCACAGTCACTGACTGCCTCTCCTCTCATCATCGTCCCACTGTCCTTCCACCGACTGTGCTTCTTCCCCAGCTCTCGTCGTCTCCAAAAACCTGTCCGTCAACTGCACTAAAGCCACATCCTCCGCTCGTTCCTCGCTACTCACTTGGTCTCTCCTTCCACCAAAGCGGAGACCAATAGAGCCTACAGGCATTAATTGGCTCGACCCCACTATCTGGAAAACTCTCTCTCCACCTCCTCTCCTCGCTCCCAAGAAGACTATGGCCATTTACAGGTGTCCCACTGTCAGGCCCCGCCATCCGGGTCAGGCCTCCTCACTCCGTCCGCTGTCTGGTTCCTGTCGTTGCTGACGCCATGCCTCCCACACTGGGCTGACAATATGGTCATAAGCGCCACATAGCCCTGCATAATACACCATAACTTGTGTCCGAAAGTCCTCTAGGAGAATGAGAATGCCTCAGCGTCATCATCAGGTTGAACGTAAGCCGGCGTACGGCAAGGGGGGTCCGCATAGGCCCCATCCGCCAAGTACCTGCTGTTGCCAGGTGAACAGTACCGTAACGTTCAAAAACGTTCCTTAGTCTGCCCTGAGGATTATAGTGCAGTCCCAGAACCTGCAGAAATTGACAACACACCTCGCCAAACATTCTCAACAAAGGTGAATTTTGTCAAATATTATGCGTTGGGGCATCTGTAAGCATGGAATAACAGGGGAAAAAATGGGACATTGCAACTTTGAACCATCCCAAAAAATGTAGCGGACTTCCTGTCTAAAGGAGTGTGGTCGTTCTTCCTTTCTGTACTTTCTTTCACCCAAAAAATGTGCCACCCTCGTCCTCCAGAAGCAGTGTACAACATCGACTGCCCTGCATCCCATCTAAAAGGACCAGGAGGCACATCCCCACAAACAAACAATCGTAGCTACGACAACCCAACCCAGGTGATTTTTTAGTGCAGGAAACGAACAAAGAAAATGGAAGGAAATAACAAAAATAGTCCACCACATTGAGCCTTGTTGGACTGGAGGCATCAGCCAGTGGCCATTCCATGCCCTCCAGAATTACAACTACAGATGCAATAAACAAAATCCCCCAACAAACCACAGAATACAACCCGTTCAATTTGCAAATATACAGGCCTTAAGCCATCCACCACAACAAAATACCTTTTATCAGTGGACTTCTATAGGAGTCTAATGCAATGTTTGCAGCCTTCACAGAGACTCACACAAAAGATCACTTTGACAGTGAAATATGGATAAGTGGTTACAACCTTTTCAGAGCGACAGAATGAACGGCAAGAGGTGTAGGGGAGGGTGCCTGTATGTCAAGAGTCCCTTATCTCATGGAGTTGCTGAACACCCACAAATGAGGTAGTTGAAGTTCTAACAATAAAGATCGAGAACCAAAACCTAGTCATTGTTGGTTGTATACAAGCTACCAGATGCAACCTCACAACAGTTTCCAGAACAGCTACTGAAAATTGATTACTGTTAGGAAACCATCCGAGCTCCATCCCCAAACATCTTTACTGCTTAGTGATTTTCAACCTAAGCATACAAAATGAAGAATGTAGCAAATAATGTTATAGCTGAAACAATCCCCGAGTAGCGCAGATGAAAGGTCACACACACATGAGCAACTAAGTCCACTGCGAAAGAACACACTTAAGCCACCATATAGTGGAGCCAACAAGACTAGAAAACACACATGACCTATCTTCACAAATAATGAGGACCTGATAAGAGACAAAAGAAATCAAAAACACTAATTCCGATACAATCTAATCGAAGGTCCCCCAGACGTACATGCATAAGGTCCCTGAACAGGAAGAAAATGCATGTACCTGTGAAGGTACTTCACAAGATAACAACTTCAACAACAAGAACATTAACTGGGACAGGTAAACCATGTCCTAAACGAAACATGTTGGAAGATTGTCTTAAATGACATGGATCCAAACCAGTGCCTTGAAAGGATCAACTTTCCTGGTATCCGAAGTCATGTTCTAGGCAAATTCCCCTAAGAAGAAGAAGCGCAGGAGTAAACTGGAGAGAAAAGACGCTTCCCGTCTACAAAGACGACGAAGAGTAACTGAAGCTCCTCGGAGTCTAGAATATCTGATACACGAAAGGAGGCGCTGACCAGGGAAGTGGAAACTAACGAACTTAAGCTAAATGAATCTTACAGTAACCAGATAGGCAGGCGGAGCTTAAAGCTATTAGTGAAATTGAAAGAAATACAAAAATATCTATTTTCATATGCCAAAAAACAAGGCAAATACCACATCTAGTAATCCTGGGCCCTTACTCAGACAGGATGGGACTTACACAGATGACCACAAGGAATGAGTGAAAATATTGAAATCCCATACGACTCTGTTAGTGGAACCATATCGGTCTGAGGATCGATGACCCAAATGATTTCTTCCATGAAAAAGCCTCAAAACACATAAATGTTTGCCAGATTTCGCGACATTTACCCCTAACTCCATAGATTTCGAAAAAGCCAATGACACATGCCTAGCACTCAGCCCCGGGCCCAGACTCGTGGGACCTGTTTTCATTAAGAACTGCAAGAAACCCTCTCGCGTGCCCAAAGTACACTATGGAGGAGGAGCCTGGCACATGGGAGGAAATTCCACAGTCACTTAAAACAACGGATATAGCCCGCACTCCATAAAGGTGGCAGCAAAGCATTAGCTAAGAAACTATAAGACCAATAGCTCAGACTCCACATCATAAAAATCTTTGGAACAGAGTGCTAAGAAGCAGGATTGCAAATCACCTGGATTCCCAAAATCTGCATAAAAAACAATCCAGGGCAACATTGGAACAGGGGCAGGTCGCTCCTGCCTCTCACAACTACTGGATCACATGATATGCCTTGGATCCACTGGAACAAATCAGAATGCAGATGTAATACACAGACACGCAAAATCAATTGGACAAATGCTATCATGGCGTAATAGCCCATAAAATACGTGCAAACGGAATAACTGGGAAAGTGGGAGATGACCGTCCAACTTCCTCACAAATCAACACAAAAGAGTAGTGGTCAACAGAGTTATATCGGAGGCTGCCCATAGTGAAGAGCTCTGTTTCCACAAGCACAGTACTCGCCCCATCTTAATCCTTATCCTCATATCAGACATAACAGATATATACACCACAGCACCGATCATCGTTTCTGGATGATACTAGGATCTGCATGAGGCTGTCATCTTGCTGAGGAGGCGTTAACCTCCAGAAGATATAAACAAAGTTTCCAGTGGGCCAACGGTAAACAATAGATGTTCCAATGGAGGACAACTTCAACTACTCCTTATGCAAAACTGGAGGAGATAATAACTAGAACAGAGTTATACTACTGACTCCGGCCATACAATAGAGCGGAACAATAATGTAAGGGACCTGGGAGTAGTAATGTCCTGAGGATCTCACTTTCAAGATCACAACAGTGCCACGATCGAACTTGCAAAGAAAATGATAGGATGTATAATGAGAACTTCAAAAACGAGAGATGCCAAGCCCATGATGATCCATTTCAAACACTGTTCTCATCTAGGCTGGAATACTGCGTACATTAAACACTCCATCAAAGTCAGTGAAATCGCAGATCTAGAGATGTACAGACATCCTTTACTGCACGTATAAAGTTCTTCAGCACCTTAACTAACTAGGAAACGCTTGGAAGCACTTGACTTGTACTCGTTGGAATGCAGGAAGGAGAGATATATCATAATCAATATCAAACACTTGGAAAATCTTGAAGGAAAGGTCCCAAATCTGCACACGAAACACTCCCTACGAAAGTAAAAGACTGGCAGCGATATGCAAAATGGATGCCCCCAATAAAAGTAGGGTGCCATTGGTACACTAAGGGACAACACAATAAGTGTCCCGGTTGCCCAAAACTGTCAACAGCCTCCCATAAAGCATTATGGGAATTGCCAATAAACCCTGGCTGCTGCCTTCAAGAGAGAGCTGGACAGATACCTAAAAGTCGTTCCCGGATCAGCCGGGCTGTGGCTCATACGTGGACTGGCGTGCGGCAGCCGTAACAGCCTAGTTGATGATCAGCCCTGATCCACGGAAGCTTGTCCATGGACCGGGGCCGCGGGGGCGTTGATCCCCCGGAATAAACACCAGGTAACCTCCAGGTAACCCTCGAGGTACAGCCTTCGTCAGCTTCGAAGGACCAAAGATAACCGTACCTTCACCCACCAGGTGTAGTTTCGACACACATCAATGAGACGAACTCGTATTGCGAGTTAAAACGTCCACACCGCCAACTTGATACTTTCTCCACCAGTTTTCATATACACGCCGTCGATCGTCAGCTTTGAATGAATATTGGGTGAGGCCCCATTGAGGCGATACACCATACAGATCCTGAATCAGCAAGCCGATTGTTCGCGAATAAACATAGTATATCACCTGTGTGGTCTGAGGTGTAATGACACCCCACACTAAATTAAAGCACACAGTGTTGACACGCCTTCTTGCATTCTGCGCCATCTTTAGAAAATCAAACTGCGCAGGAAGGTCTCTCAACCAGGAGCGTGTGTGCAGCCGCACCACATACGCCCAGATGTGATATGGTTAATCAATTTCATAGTATTTATACGGTCAAATGATTGTGATTGGAGTACACCTATATCAGATGGGGAGAAGATCCTAAATATACATCAAAATTCTCTAGGGATACAACAAGAGCTAAGGCTTCTTTTTCTATAGCTGAGTAATGAATTTGGTGTTTCTTTAACTTAGAAGAAAAATAAGAAACAGGTTGCAATAGGTCAGAATTCCGGAGCCTTCTGTAACAATGCGGCTCCAATGCATACGCACATCGCATCTATTTTGTAAGTGGAATGGTTTTATTAAAATCAGGACTAGCAAATACCAGGGGAAGAGGATAGTAAACTTTTTAAAACGGTTAAAAGCAATTTCACAATCCAGGTCCATGAAAACATTGTTTTTTTTTTTTGGAACTTGTTAATTTCATTTAGGGAGGGGGGAAAAGCTACCTGTGCAAAATTTGACAGCCCCGACGGTAGTAACCGGCAACTCCTAAAAATCCGATACGCTATCCTATCCTTAGGGGTAGGAAATTCTAAGAGGGCCTTACATTTGGGGGCGTTCAAAGGAGTCAACTTTACCTCGTCCAATCCGAACCTCCCCCCCGGGCACCAAGTGTTTTTTTAATTTTAAGTCTAGGCCAACTCACACATGGACAAATTCCCTGTAAAAATCATGTTTACTAAGGCGTCCAAACAAGGCACTAATTATCTAAGTTGTTGAGACCAAATATTGCTGTATACGACTAAGGTCGTCCTAAGTAAAGCTTCTAACCCTGTCAATCCTCCTGTAAGTATGTAAGTATGTTCATAATACGCTGGAACGTAGAGGCCAACGTTAACAGAATCCAATGAGCATAACGCAATACTTGTATAAGGCCACCAGGTATCGTAAAGGCCGAAAATCTCTGAGCTCTGGTGACAACGGGACTAGGTAATACCCTCTTATTAACAAATATCCAATTTACTGATATACTTAGCCCTGGAGACCTTATCTATTAAGTCGTCAATTCTGGGATATTGAACCCATCAGGTACTGTTACAGCATTGACTATTCTAAAATCCCGTGCACATACGGGAGGTCCCACCTGGTTTGGGGACTAGAATGCACGGGGATGCCCATGGACTGTTACTTGGTTTTATCAACCCCTTGCGAGATAAAAAGTTCACCTCTGCCTCTAGCTCGCCTTGTTTCTTTGGACACACTCTGTAGGGAGATTTCTGAATGGAGTAGGTCACTGAGAGTAACAATCATGCACACCCAACTACATGGTTTTATGGAAGACGTTGAATAGGGTGGAGATTTGTCCTTAAATCAGGGATTTTAAATTTTCGTGTCCAGTTTGTCCTACTTTCCCGAGATTTATCAGTAGAGAATTTAAATTCTTAAAGGCTGTCGAATGTTCAGAGAACAGTATTCTATCATTTCATCCGAACTTGCTGGAAAACCACCCCGTTCTTGGTTCAGAGACGTTACAGTAGAAATAGGAGAAAACGATACCTGAATAGGGTTTAAGTTGGTAATGTTATACTCCGTTGGTTAGTTCCTCTTCTTCGCGCGCCTTACCAAGTTAGTTCACGTCACTTGGCGCTCAAAACGATTTCTAGAAGGACCTTCAAATATTTGCTGTAGAGAGCATTGTCCAGAGGAAATATTGGGTTGCACCACGCTTGATCTTTTGGTCAAATGAACGAAGTTTAGTTCGCGACATCATAATTGCCTCTCCTCATTATACTCTTTGCTTGTTCGTAAGTTTCGCGGCCAATTCTTCTAGCCTAGGCTCAGAGCGTTTCATTTTCATTAACGTAGGAGAGCATCCCAAAAGTCGGCGTTTCTTCCCCGGTCCAGAGTCCTTTGAGAACCTGTACTGGTCCTCTAATTTGATGTCCATATATAAACTCAAATGGTGATAACTTCAAGTTGTCTTTTTCGCTTTCCCCTTGGGCAAAACAAGAGTAGTAGGAATAGCCTTCGTCCCAATCATTGAATACTGCAACAATAGTACCTCATCATAATCTTCATAGTTTTGATGGAACCTTCACCACACCTTGTATGATTGGGGTCGATAGTCCGTCACAAAAACCGTTTTACTCCTAGCTGAGCCAATGCCTTCATGGAAAAATTTTGAAGTAAAATACGACCCTTGATCCGATTGAACCTTCTCTGGAAATTCCGAAGTGAGAGGAAACAAAATCCTGCTCTCACTATTAGGCGAGCATTAATCCTATCAGAGAGGAACTGCTTCCGGGTACCATGGTGAACGGTGCCCCCATGATGGTGAAAAGAACTGTTGCCGTGCCGAGTCTTGGTAGTAGGCGACACAGTCGATCACCAGACGTGAAAAGGGCTCCCTCTTACTGTAAATTAGGGTTTCAATGGGCCAGGTGTAGATTATGTGCAGTTTGCCTACTAGTTGACACATGGAACAGCTTCTAACATACTCACTTCCACTTCCTTCCATTCATTTTTGGCCATGTAAAGTGCTTAGGCAATTTTCTAAAAGTCTTTTCTTTTGTCCCAGATGTCACACCTTATGGGACTGTCATGAGCAAACTACATGTTAAATTTATAAACGGTGTAGGCAAGACCTCTAGATGACACTTTTAAAGAGATCCTTGTTTTCTTTTCAGCAGTCCTTCTCCCAATAGTAACAGCTGTCACTTTTAAGGGCTTCTCTTCCCGACACAGCAAGCTTCCAGATGTCCCTTTAAGGAGGGGTCTATTTGGAGTTCTCTTACTAGATCCTCCTTCCCAAGAAACTAGAATCTATTTCGAAACCACCGAATTGAAACTCGTATCCGGTCTGGATGGACTGTTGCTCGAAACTCGAGCTTTTCGATGAATATGTCTCCCTAACTCCTACGACGACGTCGTCCATGACTTTCTCCAATACCAACCGGAGAACGGGACGGTTTGGTCATGTAGCCCCGGGTTACTAAGTCTAAGAGGAAAGAGGTAGGTTCTGTTCGTCGGCTTGCTGACGTAATTTTCCTCGGTTGTATTTTCCATAACTATGGGCCTCTTCCATAATTTCCTTCTTCTGCTAAGTCGTACCCCAATCAATAGGTCTACATCTTTTATTGGGGAAGTTAGTTGGAGACACTCCGATTGACATCCCCCATAAAAATAGGAGCTTCGACATAATAACTGCACAGGGGTATCGCATAGTGGAGCCACCATAAGCTTCCACCAGAGCTTCGAAACCTATATGAATCGCAGGGAATGATACCAGTCCTTCTCTACTAATGTTAAGTAGGACCCCCGTATCCCTAAAGAAGTTTACTTGCAACAACTAGCCATCGGTAGTTCCTACTTTGCTTTTGGAAAAGAAGGACTCATAGCACTTGACAAGATGATTATGATAACCCATGTTCTGCATAGTCAACAATGAGGATCTATCCTTTTCCATCCCTGAACCCAGGGCATCTACTCGTGGCTCGGGCAATCCTTGGATGAGTCCATAGAGGGATATGATTTGCTGGGCAATCCAAAGGATGGACATCCTTCCCTGGTCCTATCACGCTTAAAGCATGTGATTTGAAATGCCCAGCTTTGAACAGTACAAACATTTAATTTTTTCCCGATGACCTATCTGGTCTATATGGGATGGCTCGATTAATTTGGTGTTTTATCTTCGGGTTACTTGTTCACGGGAGTGAACGGGTTGGGTAGGTCGCTTATCGAAAGGCTTTCACAGGTCGGTCTCGTTGTTGCCTTGATAACCAGGGGGGGGGGGGGCTGCTTTCAGATTGTAACACAACCTCAGGAAATCACAAATTGTCTGCCAGCATGGCAGTCTCTAACAACGTATGTTTATGCGAAAATTTGCACACAAAACTTCTAGTAACATTAATTTTGAAAGATTCTTTATTAAAGTCATGACCCCCGAGAAGCTCGACACCAACGTTCAACGCCACTGCTTTCCCTCGGCAAAATCTACAATAAGTTTGTCCTGTTTGCCGTTTCATGAACGAAAAAGCTATTTGGTAACTAATAGGAAGCATGTCATATGCTTCTAAATACGTTCTCTCTTACTACTCGTACTGGACAATAAAACTCATATGGAAAGGATGCGACACAAGACTAGCACCTTCCAAATAGAGATGAGTGCAGCAAAGTGGCCCATTTGTACCTAATGATGGCCATTGAACGAGCCTTTTCTTCAAAAATTTCAAAGAATTCATCTAAAATCTGTTCGTTAAACTTAGGTACCATCAGAGCTGCTTCATGCAAGTCAAACTCCGTTACAGTGCTCTTCACGTCTCTCTCTTACGGACATCCTTTTGCTTTGTTTCGAAACGAAAGCTTTCATCACGCCTAAATTCTTCTTCGTTCGATGTCTTCTAGCTCGATTTGAGAGATTTAAATAGTAATATGCGGACTAATTAACTCAATTGTCGGACGTGAAATTCGGGAAATTCGGTGGTCATCTCGAAGTATTTTGGGAAGCACCAGTTCTAAATTATCCCCGTCATTTGTATCATGGTTCCGTTTCAACCCCTATACATACTCCTGGGGAAATGAACGGGAGGGAGCTTTAAGAACTCGACTGAGTATTTAGGCCTCGTAAACCCTGGTTCAACTTCATTATTTAAGGCAGGTCCCGTCCGTGGGATTTCTACTTATCCTTCCAATTGAAAAAATAAAACTATCTTCGAATCTAATACTGGGCATTACTTGGGATATCGGAAATAATTTATGCCTAATAAGGGACTAAGAGTCTCATCGCTATGGTATCATTATAAAGGTATATCTAACTGTCTAGCTCTATTAGCCAACACGTCTGTAATTTTAAAGTGTCAATAAGTACCTCTGTTAATTCATCTAATAATGACTTGATTTCTGATCCATTTTCTTAATTCTCGCAAAGGAGTATTTTAATGCAAAACAAATATGTACTTCAGGTAAGTAGCTCCCGGACAGGCCCCCTTTGTTTACGACTTTTTACTACCAATTATGAACCTTATTGTATCCAGTTAGTGAATTAAAATGACAATTCACTATTATCAAATAAAATGAGACTGTACAATGAGGAACGTAATTCTATGTTCAAATCCTCGTGATTAAGCATAATACAAAACTACTCCATGTTCACTTCCCCTTGAAACAAGTATAATACAATAAATACAATGAAGAGTCAAAATAAGAACTATTATGGAAATTTAAGGAATCAATCAGTATCCTTCTTAATTGAGAAGTGGTTATCAGACACTTGGAATTAACAGCAAAGTTAAGTCAATAGACACGATCTAGAATTATTGACCAACTTAAGATCTCTGGGTTGAAGACCCGATCAGAGTCAGTGCTATGATCTGACCGACTGTACAAATGCTCAGTGGTCTGACATCAGTCGGTCAGAGGTTATAGTGCTTGGCCGCCAATTTCTGATCCATCATCCGGACTCTACAGTTTGGTTTCCCACTTGCAAAACAAACACAGAAATCAACCTACTATAATACAATATAATATAATATAATAATGCCTAACAAATAACATTTTATTGAATACAACCTTGCTTGAGAGTACTTTTGATGATTTATACCATACCCAATAATAATATATAGTCGAACCTGCATTATCTAGCTAGTAATAAAGTGGTTCGCGATATATTACTACAGAACTTATTTTGACCAGGCCTTTTATTTTTGTATATAATGGAGTGTTAAGGAAGGGCGCATAACATGAGTGGTTCATGGGGGTGAGACCCCCCACTCCTGCCCTCAGACAAGACAGGCAAACTGTCGTGAGTCCCGGACACCAGTGTTCAGACAAGGTTGTTACAGGGTGTCTAACACCCCCTTTCATCCCTCTCCCAAGCAGGTGCTGGGTACACCACATTTGAAATCATTGGAAGAACATTTAGAATTATAATTTGTTCTTTAAAATTTTTTGCATCGATAACTTGGGAGTTCTGGAGTATACATGGGGAGAGGTCCGGGGGTCAACGCCCCAGCGGCCCGGTCTGTGACCAGGACTCATGGACGGATCAGGTCTGATTACAACATGAAGTATGCCTTAGCAAAGATAGTGTAGCATTCAAAAACAATACAAATAAATGTTAATATTATGTTAGAATGACCCAAAAGTTGCAAATGTTATACAGTCAACTTATATAGAATTTTTTTTGTAGAGACAGATGAATACCTAATTTAAAAACAACAGTAGATTAAACATGACAAACATTTCGCATAATAGTCTGATGAAATGGCTTCAAAGATTTTATTAAGCTAAGTTTGGAACATTAGTTTTGACATCAACAGTGAGTTTTAAAACCGCATTTGAACTTCATATAAATATACGCTAATTAATATATAGTAAACCAAGTTGAAGCAGTTGGCAGGAGTAGCTCATCATAGTGTTTAAAAGATGATCTTCATCACACTGCACAGTCATGTCACAGAGTGACGGCCACCACCGACCCCAACACAGAGGTGGCCAATGTCACAGAGTGAGGGCCACGACCGACTCCAACACAGAGGTGGCCCATGTCACAGAGTGACGGCCACCACCGACCTCAACACAGAGGTGGCCAATGTCACAGAGTGAGGGCCACCACCGACCTCAACACAGAGATAGCCCATGTCACAGAGTGAGGGCCACCACCGACCTCAACACAGAGATTGCCCAAGCACAGAGTGAGGGCCAACCACCGACCCCAACACAGAGGTGCAATGTCATAGAGAGAGGGGGGGGAGGGCCACCACCGACCCCAAACACAGAGGTGGCCCATGTCACAGAGTGGGGCCACCACCGACCCAAACGCCCCAACACAGAGTGGCCCATGTCCACAGAGTGAGGGCCAGCCACCGACACAAACACCAGCTTGACGTTGGCCCAAATCGCAGAGTGAGGGCCCACACCGACCTAAACTCAAGAGCTGAACAATATCAGAGAGAGTGAGGGCAACACACCGACTCCACAAAAGAGGGTGGCCCATGTCCCACAGAGTGAGGTCCACCACCTCGAAACCAAACACAGAGGAGGCCATGTCAGTGAGTGAGGGCTACCACCGACTCAACACAGAGGTGGCCCATGTCACAGAGTGATGGCCACCAACGACTACACACAGAGATGGCCCATTTCACAGAGTGGAGGCCACCACTGACACAAACATGGATTGTGGCCACCTCCTGATCGGGTCGGTGTGCCCATTCACAAGTGAAAGGCCACCACTGACTCAAACATGGATGTGGCCCATGTCAAACAGTGAGGGCAACCACTGACCCCAACATGGAGGTGCCCATGTCACAGAGTGAGGTCACCACTGACCCCAACACGGAGGTGGCCCATGTCACAGAGTGAGGTCACCACTGACCCCAACAGGGAAGCGGGGCATGTTCAACAGAGTCAAGGCCACACTGGACTCCAACACAGAGGTGGGCCGCATGTCACATAGTGAGGAACCTCCACCGACACCAACACCGAAGTGGCTAAATGTCACCAAGAGTGAAGGCCACCAAGATGCCAACAGAGAGGTGGCCATGTCAGACAAAGTGAAGCCCATTATCGACTTTAAAACAGAGAGGTTGCCCATCGTCACAGCCTGTAGGGCCACCATCGACTACAACAAAAGGTGGCCCAATGTGAGGAGACTGGGGCCACGACCGACAGCAACAAAGATTGGCCCATGTCCATATATAGAGGGCCACCACCCGCCCAAACAACAGTGGAGGCCCATGTCACAGAGTGAGGGGCACCACCGACACTAATACAGAGGTGGCCCATGTCAAAGAGTGAGGGCCACCACGCGAACCCAACACAGAGGTGGCCATGTCACAGAAGTAAGGGCCACCACTCGACTCCAACACAGAGGTGGCCCATGTCACAGAGTGAGAGGGTCTACCACAGACCCCAACACAGAGGAGGCCATGTCACAGAGTGAGGGCAACAACCGACCACAACACAGAGGTGTCCCACCGTCATAGAGTGAGGGCCATAACCGCTTTCAACACAGCGACGGCCCATGTCACAGAGTGAGGGCCACCACGGACCCCAACACAGAGGAGGCCCATCAGAGAGTTAGGGACAGACCAACGACTCCAACACAGACGTGGCCCATGTCACAGAGTGAGGCCACCACCGACCCCAACACAGAGACGCCCATGTCACAGAGTGTAGGCCACCACCGACTCCACACAGAGAGGTCAATGTCACAGAGGGAGGGCGACCACCGACTCAACACAGAGGTTACCCATGTGACAGAAGTGAGGGCCAACACCGACACAAACACGAATTGGCCCTATGCACAGAGGTGAGGGGCACCCCGACTCCAACACAGATGTGGCCCATGTAACAAAGTGAGAGCCACCACCGACCTCCAAACCACAGAGGAGGCCGCATGACGCAGAATGATGGACACCAACGACTCCATCACAGAGGTGGCCCATTCACAGAGTGAGGGCCACCACCGACACACAGAGGTGGCCTATATCACAGAGGGAAGGCCACCACCGACCCCAATACAGAGGTGGCCCATGACACAGAGTGAGGGCCATCCACCCCACCGACCCCAAGACGAGTGCCCAATGTCACAGAGTGGGCCACAACCGACCCCAAACAGAGGTGGCCCATGTCACAGAGTGACGGCCGCCACCGACTCCAACACAGAGGTTGCCCATGTCACAGAGTGAGGGCCACCACAGACTTCAACACAAAGGTGGCCCATGTCACAGACTGCCACCACCACGACAGCCATCACAGAGGTGCCCCATGTCATAGAGTGAGGGCCACCAGGCCGATCCCAACACAGAGGTGGCGCAATGTCACAATGGGGCCTCCACCGATCCGAACACGGAGGTGGCCCTGTCACAGAGTGGACGCTAACCACTGACCCAAACACGGAGGTGGCCAATGACACAAGTGAGGGCAACCAATTGACACACAACACGGAGGTGGCAGCATGTCACAGAGTGAGGTTCACCACTGAGACACCAACATGGAAGGAGCATTCCAGAGAATAAGGGCCACAACTGACTCGCCACACAGAGGCGCCCAGTCACAGAGTGAGGCAACCACCGACCACAACACGAAGTGGTCCATGTCACCAGAGTGAGGGCCACCACCATCCCCAACACAAGGTGGGCCATGTCACAAGAGTGAGGGGCGCAACACCGAACTCCAACTCAGAAGTGCCAATGCACAGACTGGGGGCCACCACCGACCTCAACACAGAGGTGGCCCAAGTTACAGAGTGAGGGCCACCACCGACCCAACATAGAGGTGGCCCACTCACAGAGTGAGGGCCACCCACCGGCGCCAAAACAGAGGTGGCCCTGTCGCAGAGTGAGTCCGCCACCGACACAAGACAGAGGTGGCCCATGTTACACAGAGAGAGGGCCACCCCCGACCCCAGCAAAGAGTGGCGCATATCACACACGAATTACCACCTGGTGTTCACACTTACACCACACACCCTTTGACCAAAACAGAAATATTAATCTCAATCTTAAAATAATGAATCCTGTGATACTCCAATACTGAAAACTATGTACTGTGCAAAACAAAAGCATTCGATATTGCTAAACTCACAAACTAGTATTAGTCACTTAGGCCCATAATACCAACTTACTCATAAAAATTTGTAATATTTTTAAAAATTAAAATTAAACTAAGTCTGCCCGAATTTAAGGGGGGTACATAGCCAGCTAGTGGTTCTAGTGGTACACTCTGTAATCATTATTTGAACTAATGTAAACCACACAATAACCCAAAGTTCTGTAAACTCAGCATTGTAATCCCTTATAGAAGAATAAACTTTGAATTTGAATTTGAATGTAATGCTAAGACACCCCTCCCCCTGCTCCCCTGCCGACCCTTCCATAAAATTCTTTATTGTACTATGCCCGTCATACATCGTCCTCCCAGACACACCATATTGTCCTCTCGCAACCACTCTATCCCCCACACAGCAATGATATTATCCTAAAGCCTGGACCGTGTCTTTTTTTCGCTCACCTTTTGAACTAAAACCACATCCGTCATTCCTTGCAACCTGACCATACCTCCCCTCCCTTTACATTGTATTCATTAGTTCTACTAAGAAGGACTTCAACACACTCCAATGGCTCACATAAAACTCGCAGGGCAAGCCATCCAAACCTGGTGCCTTCCCTCGTGCCAATCCCTCTAAAGGCCCTCCTCCACACTCCCCTTCTTCTGTATCTCCCCTATGCCCAACGATCAATTGCCACTTAGCACACAAGGATACATTCGCCCCCAACCCCCCTGAAAGCCCTCACATCCACGCCCTGCACTCAGTAAATTTCTTCCAAACCACTATCCACCTTCCCACCCTAATATCCACTAAGTCCTCATTACCACTCCCAGCGAATCAATTTTCATAGCCATACAGCACATGCCCCTGTCCTCCCGTAACACACAGGCGATGGGCCTATCACCCCACACACGCCCTCTTCAAATCACCCTGCACTCTCACCGCATCAAAATCTGTATTCTGCAAATCTCGAATCCTCCCTTTAACAACTCGATTTCCTCCATGGGATACTGCCCTGCCCTGCACACCCCTCTCATAACAACCTTGCAAGCTAACCTCAAATACTGCTGCAACCCGTAGTCATCCAACCCTGGTACTTTCCCCATCACACATACAACGCCCCGGATCCTCTTCTTAGCTACTACCTATCCCACCACCCAGCAAATCTCCCAATCCATACCCTCTCCCCACAAATCTCCCCACATTGTCCTAAAATCTAACCCCGCCGAACTCCAATCCACCCCAAGAAGTCTCACATTTAACTTCCTCCAATTCCCTGGATACCTCTTAGGCAAAGCTGGCCAAAGTCAAATCCCATATAAACAGCTCATGATCCATGTATACAGCATCTACCAATACGCACGCACATCACCCGCACACGTTTCGTCACATATAACCTATCTAGTCTGGCCGCGTATCCCTGTCTAAGAAAACGTATGCTTCAACCATCAGGTCCCCACCACCAAAACATCCCTTAACCCCACGCCCAGCAAAAGATCCCTTAGGCTAACCAAAAAACACCCTGCCCCCCGTGGCTTCACATCCTTTCTACATACTACACAATTCCAGTCGCCACCTACGATTGTTGCCGGAAGAGAACTCATAATAAATCAAACATCACGCAGAAACTCATTCTTCACCCGTAACATCACGCTCCGCCGCGCATACACACGAACCACTGCCAATCGCTCACCCCTCCACCATCCATTCTACCCCGATCCCTACCCTCCTCCCCTCCCCCAAATCTAATTACAGACAATGGGCTCGACTCCTGGATCAGGATCCCAACCCCACCCTCAAACGTTTCGAATTGCCACAACATACGATATTCCAGCCACATTCAAATCCCACCAAACTTAAAATTATGCTCCCTGCGAAAATACAACATCTATGGCATAACGCTAAAAAACCCTGGAGCCACAAACGAGCTTCAACATTCGCACAAGCATCCCATTACCTTCACAGTCATAACCACCTGAAACCTTCGTGAAGGGTTTACAGCTGCCACCGGAACTCCTCTCATAAGACGCAGGCGCATTACCAGCCTTCCTACTATCCCACCTCGCATTCCCACTGTGAGCGGCATCCCCCCCTTGTCAAACACTGACTTGGACACACCTGTGCGCCTCCCACTCACCACGTCACCCCACGGTTTCTTCCCCGGCCCTCTTGCAACCGTGGTCAAGACATCATTCGGTATCAGAGTGTCGTTGCCGCCCTCTTTCGCCGAACACTCTCTGCCATACATTTCTGTCGGAGATGCTCACAATGTACCTCCGCCGCCACCTCGACCACGGTCACACTCCCGTAGAAGAGGCACCCACAGTCACTGACTGCCTCTCCTCTCATCATCGTCCCACTGTCCTTCCACCGACTGTGCTTCTTCCCCAGCTCTCGTCGTCTCCAAAAACCTGTCCGTCAACTGCACTAAAGCCACATCCTCCGCTCGTTCCTCGCTACTCACTTGGTCTCTCCTTCCACCAAAGCGGAGACCAATAGAGCCTACAGGCATTAATTGGCTCGACCCCACTATCTGGAAAACTCTCTCTCCACCTCCTCTCCTCGCTCCCAAGAAGACTATGGCCATTTACAGGTGTCCCACTGTCAGGCCCCGCCATCCGGGTCAGGCCTCCTCACTCCGTCCGCTGTCTGGTTCCTGTCGTTGCTGACGCCATGCCTCCCACACTGGGCTGACAATATGGTCATAAGCGCCACATAGCCCTGCATAATACACCATAACTTGTGTCCGAAAGTCCTCTAGGAGAATGAGAATGCCTCAGCGTCATCTTCAGGTTGAACGTAAGCCGGCGTACGGCAAGGGGGGTCCGCATAGGCCCCATCCGCCAAGTACCTGCTGTTGCCAGGTGAACAGTACCGTAACGTTCAAAAACGTTCCTTAGTCTGCCCTGAGGATTATAGTGCAGTCCCAGAACCTGCAGAAATTGACAACACACCTCGCCAAACATTCTCAACAAAGGTGAATTTTGTCAAATATTATGCGTTGGGGCATCTGTAAGCATGGAATAACAGGGGAAAAAATGGGACATTGCAACTTTGAACCATCCCAAAAAATGTAGCGGACTTCCTGTCTAAAGGAGTGTGGTCGTTCTTCCTTTCTGTACTTTCTTTCACCCAAAAAATGTGCCACCCTCGTCCTCCAGAAGCAGTGTACAACATCGACTGCCCTGCATCCCATCTAAAAGGACCAGGAGGCACATCCCCACAAACAAACAATCGTAGCTACGACAACCCAACCCAGGTGATTTTTTAGTGCAGGAAACGAACAAAGAAAATGGAAGGAAATAACAAAAATAGTCCACCACATTGAGCCTTGTTGGACTGGAGGCATCAGCCAGTGGCCATTCCATGCCCTCCAGAATTACAACTACAGATGCAATAAACAAAATCCCCCAACAAACCACAGAATACAACCCGTTCAATTTGCAAATATACAGGCCTTAAGCCATCCACCACAACAAAATACCTTTTATCAGTGGACTTCTATAGGAGTCTAATGCAATGTTTGCAGCCTTCACAGAGACTCACACAAAAGATCACTTTGACAGTGAAATATGGATAAGTGGTTACAACCTTTTCAGAGCGACAGAATGAACGGCAAGAGGTGTAGGGGAGGGTGCCTGTATGTCAAGAGTCCCTTATCTCATGGAGTTGCTGAACACCCACAAATGAGGTAGTTGAAGTTCTAACAATAAAGATCGAGAACCAAAACCTAGTCATTGTTGGTTGTATACAAGCTACCAGATGCAACCTCACAACAGTTTCCAGAACAGCTACTGAAAATTGATTACTGTTAGGAAACCATCCGAGCTCCATCCCCAAACATCTTTACTGCTTAGTGATTTTCAACCTAAGCATACAAAATGAAGAATGTAGCAAATAATGTTATAGCTGAAACAATCCCCGAGTAGCGCAGATGAAAGGTCACACACACATGAGCAACTAAGTCCACTGCGAAAGAACACACTTAAGCCACCATATAGTGGAGCCAACAAGACTAGAAAACACACATGACCTATCTTCACAAATAATGAGGACCTGATAAGAGACAAAAGAAATCAAAAACACTAATTCCGATACAATCTAATCGAAGGTCCCCCAGACGTACATGCATAAGGTCCCTGAACAGGAAGAAAATGCATGTACCTGTGAAGGTACTTCACAAGATAACAACTTCAACAACAAGAACATTAACTGGGACAGGTAAACCATGTCCTAAACGAAACATGTTGGAAGATTGTCTTAAATGACATGGATCCAAACCAGTGCCTTGAAAGGATCAACTTTCCTGGTATCCGAAGTCATGTTCTAGGCAAATTCCCCTAAGAAGAAGAAGCGCAGGAGTAAACTGGAGAGAAAAGACGCTTCCCGTCTACAAAGACGACGAAGAGTAACTGAAGCTCCTCGGAGTCTAGAATATCTGATACACGAAAGGAGGCGCTGACCAGGGAAGTGGAAACTAACGAACTTAAGCTAAATGAATCTTACAGTAACCAGATAGGCAGGCGGAGCTTAAAGCTATTAGTGAAATTGAAAGAAATACAAAAATATCTATTTTCATATGCCAAAAAACAAGGCAAATACCACATCTAGTAATCCTGGGCCCTTACTCAGACAGGATGGGACTTACACAGATGACCACAAGGAATGAGTGAAAATATTGAAATCCCATACGACTCTGTTAGTGGAACCATATCGGTCTGAGGATCGATGACCCAAATGATTTCTTCCATGAAAAAGCCTCAAAACACATAAATGTTTGCCAGATTTCGCGACATTTACCCCTAACTCCATAGATTTCGAAAAAGCCAATGACACATGCCTAGCACTCAGCCCCGGGCCCAGACTCGTGGGACCTGTTTTCATTAAGAACTGCAAGAAACCCTCTCGCGTGCCCAAAGTACACTATGGAGGAGGAGCCTGGCACATGGGAGGAAATTCCACAGTCACTTAAAACAACGGATATAGCCCGCACTCCATAAAGGTGGCAGCAAAGCATTAGCTAAGAAACTATAAGACCAATAGCTCAGACTCCACATCATAAAAATCTTTGGAACAGAGTGCTAAGAAGCAGGATTGCAAATCACCTGGATTCCCAAAATCTGCATAAAAAACAATCCAGGGCAACATTGGAACAGGGGCAGGTCGCTCCTGCCTCTCACAACTACTGGATCACATGATATGCCTTGGATCCACTGGAACAAATCAGAATGCAGATGTAATACACAGACACGCAAAATCAATTGGACAAATGCTATCATGGCGTAATAGCCCATAAAATACGTGCAAACGGAATAACTGGGAAAGTGGGAGATGACCGTCCAACTTCCTCACAAATCAACACAAAAGAGTAGTGGTCAACAGAGTTATATCGGAGGCTGCCCATAGTGAAGAGCTCTGTTTCCACAAGCACAGTACTCGCCCCATCTTAATCCTTATCCTCATATCAGACATAACAGATATATACACCACAGCACCGATCATCGTTTCTGGATGATACTAGGATCTGCATGAGGCTGTCATCTTGCTGAGGAGGCGTTAACCTCCAGAAGATATAAACAAAGTTTCCAGTGGGCCAACGGTAAACAATAGATGTTCCAATGGAGGACAACTTCAACTACTCCTTATGCAAAACTGGAGGAGATAATAACTAGAACAGAGTTATACTACTGACTCCGGCCATACAATAGAGCGGAACAATAATGTAAGGGACCTGGGAGTAGTAATGTCCTGAGGATCTCACTTTCAAGATCACAACAGTGCCACGATCGAACTTGCAAAGAAAATGATAGGATGTATAATGAGAACTTCAAAAACGAGAGATGCCAAGCCCATGATGATCCATTTCAAACACTGTTCTCATCTAGGCTGGAATACTGCGTACATTAAACACTCCATCAAAGTCAGTGAAATCGCAGATCTAGAGATGTACAGACATCCTTTACTGCACGTATAAAGTTCTTCAGCACCTTAACTAACTAGGAAACGCTTGGAAGCACTTGACTTGTACTCGTTGGAATGCAGGAAGGAGAGATATATCATAATCAATATCAAACACTTGGAAAATCTTGAAGGAAAGGTCCCAAATCTGCACACGAAACACTCCCTACGAAAGTAAAAGACTGGCAGCGATATGCAAAATGGATGCCCCCAATAAAAGTAGGGTGCCATTGGTACACTAAGGGACAACACAATAAGTGTCCCGGTTGCCCAAAACTGTCAACAGCCTCCCATAAAGCATTATGGGAATTGCCAATAAACCCTGGCTGCTGCCTTCAAGAGAGAGCTGGACAGATACCTAAAAGTCGTTCCCGGATCAGCCGGGCTGTGGCTCATACGTGGACTGGCGTGCGGCAGCCGTAACAGCCTAGTTGATGATCAGCCCTGATCCACGGAAGCTTGTCCATGGACCGGGGCCGCGGGGGCGTTGATCCCCCGGAATAAACACCAGGTAACCTCCAGGTAACCCTCGAGGTACAGCCTTCGTCAGCTTCGAAGGACCAAAGATAACCGTACCTTCACCCACCAGGTGTAGTTTCGACACACATCAATGAGACGAACTCGTATTGCGAGTTAAAACGTCCACACCGCCAACTTGATACTTTCTCCACCAGTTTTCATATACACGCCGTCGATCGTCAGCTTTGAATGAATATTGGGTGAGGCCCCATTGAGGCGATACACCATACAGATCCTGAATCAGCAAGCCGATTGTTCGCGAATAAACATAGTATATCACCTGTGTGGTCGAGGTGTAATGACACCCACACTAAATTAAAGCTACTAGTGTTGACACGCCTTCTTGCATTCTGCGCCATCTTTAGAAAATCAAACTGCGCAGGAAGGTCTCTCAACCAGGAGCGTGTGTGCAGCCCAACCACACGGCCCGAGTGTGATATGGTTAATCAATTTCATAGTATTTATGAAGGTCAAATGATTGTGATTGGAGTACACCTATATCTGATGGGGAGAAGATCCTAAATATACATCAAAATTCTCTAGGGATACAACAAGAGCTAAGGCTTCTTTTTCTATAGCTGAGTAATGAATTTGGTGTTTCTTTAACTTAGAAGAAAAATAAGAAACAGGTTGCAATAGGTCAGAATTCGGAGCCTTCTGTAACAATGCGGCTCCCAATGCATACGCACATCGCATCTATTTTGTAAGTGGAATGGTTTTATTAAAATCAGGACTAGCAAATACCAGGGGAAGAGGATAGTAAACTTTTTAAAACGGTTAAAAGCAATTTCACAATCCAGGTCCATGAAAACATTGTTTTTTTTTTTTGGAACTTGTTAATTTCATTTAGGGAGGGGGGAAAAGCTACCTGTGCAAAATTTGACAGCCCCGACGGTAGTAACCGGCAACTCCTAAAAATCCGATACGCTATCCTATCCTTAGGGGTAGGAAATTCTAAGAGGGCCTTACATTTGGGGGCGTTCAAAGGAGTCAACTTTACCTCGTCCAATCCGAACCTCCCCCCCGGGCACCAAGTGTTTTTTTAATTTTAAGTCTAGGCCAACTCACACATGGACAAATTCCCTGTAAAAATCATGTTTACTAAGGCGTCCAAACAAGGCACTAATTATCTAAGTTGTTGAGACCAAATATTGCTGTATACGACTAAGGTCGTCCTAAGTAAAGCTTCTAACCCTGTCAATCCTCCTGTAAGTATGTAAGTATGTTCATAATACGCTGGAACGTAGAGGCCAACGTTAACAGAATCCAATGAGCATAACGCAATACTTGTATAAGGCCACCAGGTATCGTAAAGGCCGAAAATCTCTGAGCTCTGGTGACAACGGGACTAGGTAATACCCTCTTATTAACAAATATCCAATTTACTGATATACTTAGCCCTGGAGACCTTATCTATTAAGTCGTCAATTCTGGGATATTGAACCCATCAGGTACTGTTACAGCATTGACTATTCTAAAATCCCGTGCACATACGGGAGGTCCCACCTGGTTTGGGGACTAGAATGCACGGGGATGCCCATGGACTGTTACTTGGTTTTATCAACCCCTTGCGAGATAAAAAGTTCACCTCTGCCTCTAGCTCGCCTTGTTTCTTTGGACACACTCTGTAGGGAGATTTCTGAATGGAGTAGGTCACTGAGAGTAACAATCATGCACACCCAACTACATGGTTTTATGGAAGACGTTGAATAGGGTGGAGATTTGTCCTTAAATCAGGGATTTTAAATTTTCGTGTCCAGTTTGTCCTACTTTCCCGAGATTTATCAGTAGAGAATTTAAATTCTTAAAGGCTGTCGAATGTTCAGAGAACAGTATTCTATCATTTCATCCGAACTTGCTGGAAAACCACCCCGTTCTTGGTTCAGAGACGTTACAGTAGAAATAGGAGAAAACGATACCTGAATAGGGTTTAAGTTGGTAATGTTATACTCCGTTGGTTAGTTCCTCTTCTTCGCGCGCCTTACCAAGTTAGTTCACGTCACTTGGCGCTCAAAACGATTTCTAGAAGGACCTTCAAATATTTGCTGTAGAGAGCATTGTCCAGAGGAAATATTGGGTTGCACCACGCTTGATCTTTTGGTCAAATGAACGAAGTTTAGTTCGCGACATCATAATTGCCTCTCCTCATTATACTCTTTGCTTGTTCGTAAGTTTCGCGGCCAATTCTTCTAGCCTAGGCTCAGAGCGTTTCATTTTCATTAACGTAGGAGAGCATCCCAAAAGTCGGCGTTTCTTCCCCGGTCCAGAGTCCTTTGAGAACCTGTACTGGTCCTCTAATTTGATGTCCATATATAAACTCAAATGGTGATAACTTCAAGTTGTCTTTTTCGCTTTCCCCTTGGGCAAAACAAGAGTAGTAGGAATAGCCTTCGTCCCAATCATTGAATACTGCAACAATAGTACCTCATCATAATCTTCATAGTTTTGATGGAACCTTCACCACACCTTGTATGATTGGGGTCGATAGTCCGTCACAAAAACCGTTTTACTCCTAGCTGAGCCAATGCCTTCATGGAAAAATTTTGAAGTAAAATACGACCCTTGATCCGATTGAACCTTCTCTGGAAATTCCGAAGTGAGAGGAAACAAAATCCTGCTCTCACTATTAGGCGAGCATTAATCCTATCAGAGAGGAACTGCTTCCGGGTACCATGGTGAACGGTGCCCCCATGATGGTGAAAAGAACTGTTGCCGTGCCGAGTCTTGGTAGTAGGCGACACAGTCGATCACCAGACGTGAAAAGGGCTCCCTCTTACTGTAAATTAGGGTTTCAATGGGCCAGGTGTAGATTATGTGCAGTTTGCCTACTAGTTGACACATGGAACAGCTTCTAACATACTCACTTCCACTTCCTTCCATTCATTTTTGGCCATGTAAAGTGCTTAGGCAATTTTCTAAAAGTCTTTTCTTTTGTCCCAGATGTCACACCTTATGGGACTGTCATGAGCAAACTACATGTTAAATTTATAAACGGTGTAGGCAAGACCTCTAGATGACACTTTTAAAGAGATCCTTGTTTTCTTTTCAGCAGTCCTTCTCCCAATAGTAACAGCTGTCACTTTTAAGGGCTTCTCTTCCCGACACAGCAAGCTTCCAGATGTCCCTTTAAGGAGGGGTCTATTTGGAGTTCTCTTACTAGATCCTCCTTCCCAAGAAACTAGAATCTATTTCGAAACCACCGAATTGAAACTCGTATCCGGTCTGGATGGACTGTTGCTCGAAACTCGAGCTTTTCGATGAATATGTCTCCCTAACTCCTACGACGACGTCGTCCATGACTTTCTCCAATACCAACCGGAGAACGGGACGGTTTGGTCATGTAGCCCCGGGTTACTAAGTCTAAGAGGAAAGAGGTAGGTTCTGTTCGTCGGCTTGCTGACGTAATTTTCCTCGGTTGTATTTTCCATAACTATGGGCCTCTTCCATAATTTCCTTCTTCTGCTAAGTCGTACCCCAATCAATAGGTCTACATCTTTTATTGGGGAAGTTAGTTGGAGACACTCCGATTGACATCCCCCATAAAAATAGGAGCTTCGACATAATAACTGCACAGGGGTATCGCATAGTGGAGCCACCATAAGCTTCCACCAGAGCTTCGAAACCTATATGAATCGCAGGGAATGATACCAGTCCTTCTCTACTAATGTTAAGTAGGACCCCCGTATCCCTAAAGAAGTTTACTTGCAACAACTAGCCATCGGTAGTTCCTACTTTGCTTTTGGAAAAGAAGGACTCATAGCACTTGACAAGATGATTATGATAACCCATGTTCTGCATAGTCAACAATGAGGATCTATCCTTTTCCATCCCTGAACCCAGGGCATCTACTCGTGGCTCGGGCAATCCTTGGATGAGTCCATAGAGGGATATGATTTGCTGGGCAATCCAAAGGATGGACATCCTTCCCTGGTCCTATCACGCTTAAAGCATGTGATTTGAAATGCCCAGCTTTGAACAGTACAAACATTTAATTTTTTCCCGATGACCTATCTGGTCTATATGGGATGGCTCGATTAATTTGGTGTTTTATCTTCGGGTTACTTGTTCACGGGAGTGAACGGGTTGGGTAGGTCGCTTATCGAAAGGCTTTCACAGGTCGGTCTCGTTGTTGCCTTGATAACCAGGGGGGGGGGGGGCTGCTTTCAGATTGTAACACAACCTCAGGAAATCACAAATTGTCTGCCAGCATGGCAGTCTCTAACAACGTATGTTTATGCGAAAATTTGCACACAAAACTTCTAGTAACATTAATTTTGAAAGATTCTTTATTAAAGTCATGACCCCCGAGAAGCTCGACACCAACGTTCAACGCCACTGCTTTCCCTCGGCAAAATCTACAATAAGTTTGTCCTGTTTGCCGTTTCATGAACGAAAAAGCTATTTCACAGAAAAAAAGGGGGGCCCCTGAGAGAGTGATGGCCACCACAGACCCCCCAAAACGAGGAGGGCCAATGTCACAGAGTGAGGGCCACCACCGACTACAACACAGAGGTGGCCCATGTCATAGAGTGAGGGCCACCACCAGCTTCAACACAGAGGTGGCCCATGTCACAGAGTGAGGGACACCACAGACCCCAACACAGAGGAGGCCCATGTCACAGAGATAGGGACACCAACGATTCCAACACAGACGTGGCCCATGTCACAGAGTGAGGGCCACCACTGACCCCAACATAGAGGAGGCCCATGCCACAGAGTGTAGGCCACCACCGACTCCAACGCTGAGGTGGCCCATGTCACAGAGTGAGGGCCACAACAGACCCCAACACAGAGGAGGTCAATGTCACAGAGTGAGGGCCACCACCGACTACAACACAGAGGAGGCCCATGTCATAGAGTGAGGGCCACCACCGGTTTCAACACAAAGGTGGCCCATGCCACAGAGTGAGGGCCACCACGGACCCCAACATAGATGAGGCCCATGTCACAGAGTTAGGGACACCAACGATTCCAACACAGACGTGGCCCATGTCACAGAGTGAGGGCCACCACTGACTCCATCACAGAGGTGGCCCATGTCACAGAGTGAGGACCTCCACCGACTCCAACACCGAAGTGGCTAATGTCACAGAGTGAAGGCCACCAGAGATGCCAACAGAGAGGTGGCCCATGTCACAAAGTGAAGCCCATTATCGACTTTAAACAGAGAGGTTGCCCATGTCACAGTCTGAGGGCCACCATCGACTACAACACAGAGGTGGCCCATGTGAGAGTCTGGGGGCCACGACCGACAGCAACAAAGATGTTGCCCATGTCATATAGAGAGGGCCACCACCGGCCCCAACACAGTGGTGGCCCATGTCACAGAGTGAGGGGCACCACGACTCTAATTTCAGGGTGGCCCATGTCACAGAGTAAGGGAAAAAAAAAAAAGAAGCCACCACCCCACTCCAACACGGAGGTGGCCCATGTCACAGAGTGAGGGCTACCACAGACCCCAACGCAGAGGAGGCCCATGTCACAGAGTGAGGGCCACCACCGACTACAACACAGAGGTGGCCCATGTCATAGAGTGAGGGCCATAACCGGCTTCAACCAGAGATGGCCATTTTCACAGAGTGAAGGGGCCCCAGGACCCCAACACAGAGGAGGCCCATGTCAGAGAGTTAGGGACACCATCGACTCCAACACAGACGTGGCCCATGTCCAAGAGTGAGGGCCACCACCGACCCCCAACACAGAGGAGGCCCATGTCACAGAGTGGGAGGCCACCACCGACTCCAACACAGAGGAGGTCAAAGTCCCCAGAGTGAGGGCGACCCCCGACTCCAACACAGAGGTTACCCATGTGACAGAGTGAGGGCCAACACCGACCCCAACACAGAATTGGCCTATGTCACCCCGAGTGAGGGCCACCTCCGATCCAACACAGAGGTGGCCCCATGTCAGATAGTGAAAGCCACCACCGACCCCAACACAGAGGAGGCCCATGTCGCAGAATGATGGACACCAACGACTCCAACACAGAGGTGGCCCATGTCACAGAGTGAGGGCCACCAACCGACACAAAACAGGTGCCCTATATCACAGAGTGAAGGCCACCACCGACCCCAATACAGAGGTGGCCCATGACACAGAGTGAGGGGCCACCACCGACCCCAAGACGGGGGGAGGCCAATGTCCGGAAATGAGGGCCACCACCCCCCAAAAAA
>NC_069444.1:1290331-1346427 GCF_026875155.1 Cherax quadricarinatus | reverse complement strand
CTCATAGGCGCATTACCAGCCTTCCTACTTTTCCCACCTCGCTTTCCACTGTGAGCGCGATCCCCCCCTTGGTCAAACACCTGACTGGACACACCTGTGGCGCCTCCACTCACCACGTCAGCCCACGGTTTCTTCCCCTGCCTCTGCACCGGGGTCAAGACATCATCGGTATCAGAGTGCGTTGCCGCCCTCTTTCGCCGAACACTCTCTGCATACATGTTCTGGTCGGGAGATGCCTCACAATGTACCTCCGCCGCCACCTCGACCACGGTCAACACTTCCGTAAAAGAGGCACCCGCAGTCAGCTGACTGCCTCTCCTCTCATCATCGCTCTCCTCTGGTCCTTCCACCGACTGTGCTTCTTCCCCAGCTCTCGTCGTCTCCAAAAACCTGTCCGTCAACTGCTCTAAAGCCACATCCTCCGCTCGTTCCTCGCTACTCAGCTTGGTCTCCCCTTCCACCAAAGCGGAGACCATAGAGCCTACAGGCATTAATGGGCTCGACCCCACCATCTGGAACTCTCTCTCCACCTCCTCGCTCCAAGAAGAACTATGGCCATTTACAGGTGTCCCACTGACAGGCCCCGCCATCGGGTCAGGCTCTCACTCCGTCCCTCTGTCTGGTTCCTGTCGTCGCTGCTGCCCCCCACACTGGGATGCCATATGGTCATAAGCGCCACATAGCCCTGCATAATACACCATAACTTGTGTCCAAAAGTCCTCTAGGATGACAAATGATGGGATAGAATGCCTCAGCGTCATCTTCAGGTTGAACGTAAGCCGGCGTACGGCAAGCCGGCATATGCCCCATCCGCCCAAGTACCTGCTGTTGCCAGGTGAACAGTACTGTAACGTTCAAAAACGTTCCTTAGGTCTGCCTGAGGATTATAGTGCAGTCCCAGAACCTGCAGAAATTGACAACACACCTCCCAAAAATTCTCAACCAAAGGTGAATTTGTGCAAATATTATGCTTGGGGCATCTGTAAGCATGGAATAACAGGGGGAAAAAATGGGACATGCAACTTTGACCATTCCAAAAAATGTAGCGACCTCCTGTCTAAAGGAGTGTGTCGTTCTTCTTTCTGTACTTTCTTTCACCCAAAAATGTGCCACTCCTCGGTCCTCCAGAAGCAGTGTTACAACATCGACTGCCCTGCATACCATCTAAAAGGGACCAGGAGGCACAGTCCCCACAAGACAAACAATAGTAGCTACGACAACCCAACTCCAGGTGATTTTTTAGTGGCAGGAAACGAAAAAAGAAAATGGAAGGAAATAACAAAAATAGTCCACCACATTGGAGCCTTGTTGGACTGGAGGCGCAGCCAGTGGCCATCCGTGGCCCTCCAGAATTACAACTACTGATGCCAATAACAAAATTCCCCCAACAAACACAGAATACAACCTCGTTCATATTTGCTAATATACAGGGCCTTAAGCCATCCACCAACAACAAAATACCTTTTATCAGTGGACTTCTAGAGGAGTCTAATGCAATGTTTGCAGCCTTCACAGAGACTCACACAAAAGATCACTTTGACAGTGAAATATGGATAAGTGGTTACAACCTTTTCAGATGCGACAGAATGAACAGGCAACAAGGGGGGGGGGAGGGTGGCCTGTATGTCTGCACGGAGTTGCTGAACACCACAAATGAGGTAGTTGAAGTTCTATCAATAAAGATCGAGAACCAAAACCTAGTCATTGTGGTTGTATACAAGCCACTAGATGCAACCTCACAACAGTTCAAGGAACAGCTACTGAAAATTGATTACTGTTTGGAAAACCATCCAGCTCCATCCCCAAACATCTTACTGCTTAGTGATTTCAACCTAAGGCATACAAAATGGAAGAATGTAGCAAATAATGTTATAGCTGAAACAATCCCCGGAGGTAGCGCAGATGAAAGGTCACACACACATGAGCTACTAAGTCTCTGCGAAAAACACACCTTAAGCCAGCAGATAGTGGAGCCAACAAGACTAAAAAAACACACTTGACCTTATCTTCACAAATAATGAGGACCTGATAAGAGACATAAGAATATCAAAAACAACTAATTCCGATCACAATCTAATCGAAGTCCAGACGTACATGCATAGGGGTCCTGATCAGCAGAATGCATGTACCTGTGAAGGTGTCTTCACAAAATACAACTTCAACAACAAGAACATGAACTGGGACCAGGTAAAACCATGTCCTAAACGAAACATGTTGGGAAGATGTCTTAAATGACATGGATCCAAACCAGTGCCTTGAAAGGATCAACTTCCTGGTAGCCGAAGCATGTTCTAGGCATATTCCCCTAAGAAAGAAGAAGAGCAGGAGTAAACTGGAGAGAAAAAGACGCTCCTCTACAGAAGACGACGAAGAGTAACTGAGCTCCTCAGGAGTGCTAGAATATCTGATACACGAAAGGAGGCGCTGACCAGGGAAGTGGAAACTATCGAACTTAAGCTAAATGACTCTTACAGGAACCAGGAGAGGGCAGGAGGAGCTTAAAGCTATTAGTGAAATTGGAAAGAAATTCAAAATATTTTTTTTCATATGCCAAAAACAAGGCAAATACCACATCTAGTATCGGGCCCTTACTCAGACAGGATGGGACTTACACAGATGACAACAAGGAAATGAGTGAAATATTGAAATCCCAGTACGACTCTGTGTTTAGTGAACCAGTAATCGGTCTGAGGATCGATGACCCAAATGATTTCTTCATGAATGAGCCTCAAAACTCCATAAATGTTTGCCAGATTTCCGACATTACCCTAACTCCGATAGATTTCGAAAAAGCCATTGACAACATGCCCATGCACTCAGCCCCGGGCCCAGACTCGTGGGACTCTGTTTTCATTAAGAACTGCAAGAAACCCCTCTCGCGTGCCCTAAGTACACTATGGAGGAGGAGCTTGGACATGGGTGAAATTCCACAGTCACTTAAAACAACGGATATAGCCCCACTCCATAAAGGTGGCAGCAAAGCATTACTAAGAAACTATAGACCAATAGCTCTGACGTCCCACATCATAAAAATCTTTGAAAGAGTGCTAAGAAGCAGGATTGCAAATCACCTGGATTCCCAAAATCTGCACAATCCAGGGCAACATGGGTTCAGGGCAGGTCGCTCCTGCCTCTCACAACTATTGGATCATTATGATATGGCCTTGGATGCACTGGAAGAAAATCAGAATGCAGATGTAATATACACAGACTTTGCAAAATCATTTGACAAATGCGATCATGGCGTAATAGCCCATAAAATACGTGCTAAAGGAATAACTGGGAAAGTGGGGAGATGGATCTTCAACTTCCTAACAAATCGAACACAAAGAGTAGTGGTCAACAGAGTTAAATCGGAGGCTGCCATAGTGAAGAGCTCTGTTCCACAAGGCACAGTACTCGCCCCCATCTTATTCCTTATCCTCATATCAGACATAGACAGATATATACACCACAGCACCGTATCATCCTTTGCGGATGATACTAGGATCTGCATGAGGCTGTCATCTGCTGAGGATGCGGTTAACCTCCAAGAAGATATAAACAAAGTTTTCCAGTGGGCAACGGTAAACAATATGATGTTCAATGAGGACAACTTGCAACTACTCCGTTATGGAAAACTGGAGGAGATAATAACTAGAACAGAGTATACTACTGACTCCGGCCATACAATAGAGCGGAAAAATAATGTAAGGGACCTGGGAGTAGTAATGTCTGAGGATCTCACTTTCAAGGATCAGAACAGTGCCACGATCGCACGTGCAAAGAAAATGATAGGATGGATAATGAGAACTTTCAAAACGAGAGATGCCAAGCCCATGATGATCCTTTTCAAACCACTTGTTCTCTCTAGGCTGGAATATTGCTGTACATTAACATCTCCATTCAAAGCAGGTGAAATCGCAGATCTAGAGAGTGTACAGAGATCCTTTACTGCACGTATAAGTTCTGTCAAGCACCTTAACTACTGGGAACGCTTGGAAGCACTTGACTTGTACTCGTTGGAACGCAGGAGGGAGAGATATATCATAATCTACACTTGGAAAATCTTGGAAGGAATGGTCCCAAATCTGCACACAGAAATCACTCCCTACGAAAGTAAAAGACTGGGCAGGCGATGCAAAATGCCCCCAATAAAATGTAGGGGTGCCATTGGTACACTAAGGGAAAACACCATAAGTGTCCGGGGCCCAAAACTGTTCAACAGCCTCCCATCAAGCATTAGGGGAATTGCCAATAAACCCCTGGCTGCCTTCAAGAGAGAGCTGGACAGATACCTAAAGTCAGTGCTGGATCAGCCGGGCTGTGGCTCATACGTTGGACTGCATGCGGCCAGCAGTAACAGCCTAGTTGATCAGGCCCTGATCCATCGGGAGGCCTGGTCATGGACCGGGCCGCGGGGGCGTTGATCCCCGGAATAATCTCCAGGTAACCTCCAGGTAACCTCGAGGTAACCAGCCTCGTCAGCTTCGAAAGGCATATTACGTACCTTCACCCAGGTGTAGTGTCTCGACACATCAATGAGACGAACTCGTATTGCCGAGTTAACGTCCACACAGCCATCTTGATACTTCTCCACCAGGTGTTCATACACTGCCGTCGATCGTAGCTTGATGAATATTGGGTGAGCCCCATTGAGCGATACTCCATACAGATCCTGATCAGCAATGCCGTATGTGTCGCGAATAATCATAGGTAGTATCACCTGTGTGGTCTGAGGTGTAATGACACCCCACACTAAATTAAAGCACACAGTGTTGACACGCCTTCTTGCATTCTGCGCCATCTTTAGAAAATCAAACTGCGCAGGAAGGTCTCTCAACCAGGAGCGTGTGTGCAGCCCAACCACACGGCCCGAGTGTGATATGGTTAATCAATTTCATAGTATTTATGAAGGTCAAATGATTGTGATTGGAGTACACCTATATCTGATGGGGAGAAGATCCTAAATATACATCAAAATTCTCTAGGGATACAACAAGAGCTAAGGCTTCTTTTTTATAGTCTGGGGTAATGTTTTTTTTGGTGTTTCTTTACTTAGAAGAAAAATAAGAAACAGGTTGCAATAGGTCAGAATTCGGAGCCTTCTGTAACAATGCGGCTCCCAATGCATACGCACTTGCATCTATTTGTAAGTGGAATGGTTTATTAAAATCAGGACTTAGCAATACTGGGGAAGAGGATAGTAATCTTTTTAAACGGTTAAAAGCAATTTCACAATCCAGGGTCCATGAAAAATTTGTTTTTTGGGCTTGTTAATTCAGTTAGGGGAAAAGCTACCTGTGCAAAATTTGGACAGACCCGACGGTAGTAACCGGCAACTCCTAAAAATCTCGATACGCTTATCCTATCCTTAGGGGTAGGAAATTCTAAGAGGGCCTTACTTTGGGGTTCAAAGGAGCAACTTTACCTCGTCCAATCCGAAACCCCAAGTGTTTAATTTTAGTCTGGCCAAACTCACACTTGGACAAATTCACTGTAAAATCATGTTTACTAAAGGCGTCAAACAAGGCTCTAAGTTATCTAAGTTGTTGAGACCAAATATTGCTGTATACGACTAAGTCGTCTAAGTAAGCTTCTACCCGTCCAATCCTCCTGTAAGTATGTAAGTATGTTCATAATACGCTGGAACGTAGAGGCCACGTTACAGAAGCCAATGAGCATAACGCAATACTTGTATAGGCCACCAGGTATCGTAAAGGCCGATATCTCTTGAGCTCTGGGTGACAACGGGACTAGGTAATACCCTCTTAACAAATCCAATTTACTGATATACTTAGCCCTGGAGACCTTATCTATTAAGTCGTCAATTCTGGGTATTGGAAACCCATCAGGTACTGTTACAGCATTGACTTTTCTAAAATCCGTGCACATACGGGAGGTCCCACCTGGTTTGGGGACTAGAATGCACGGGGATGCCCAAGGACTGTTACTTGGTTTTATCAACCCTTGCGAGAGTAAAAAGTTCACCTCTGCCTCTAGCTCGCCTTGTTTCTTTGGACACACTCTGTAGGGAGATTTCTTGATTGGAGTAGGTTCTCTGAGAGTAACATCATGCACACCCAACATACACGGTTTAGGGAAGTCGTTGAATAGGTGGAGATTTGCCTTAATCAGGGATTTTATTTCGTGTCCTTTGTCTACTTCCAGATTTATCAGTAGAGAATTTAAATTCTTTAAGGCTGTCGAATTGTTCAGAAGAACAGGTATTCCTATCATTTCATCCGAACTTGCTGGAACCCGTTCTTGGTTCAGAGACGTTACAGTAGAAATTGGAGAAACGATTCCTGAATAGGGTTTAAGTTGGTTAATGTGATACGTCCGTTGTGAGTTCCTCTTCTTCGGCGTCCTTACCAAGTAGTTCACGTCACTTAGGCGCTTCACGATTTCTAAAGGACCTTCAAATTTGGGCTGTAGAGCATGTCCCTGAGGAAATTGTTGAACCAGAGCTTGATCTTTTGGTTCAAATGAACGAAGTTTAGTTCGACGATCATATTCCTCCTTCATTTTACTCTGTGCTTGTCGTAAGTTTCGGCGGCCAATTCTCTAGCTAGGCTCAGGCGTTCTTTCATTAACGTAGGAGAGCTCCTCAAAAGTCGGCGTTTCTTCCCCAGTCCAAGCGTCTTTGAGAACCTGTACTGGTCCTCTAATTTGATGTCCATATATTAACTCAAATGGTGATAACTTCAAGTTGTCTTTTTCGCTTTCCCTTAGGGCAAACAAGAGTAGTGGAATACCTTCGTCCCAATCTTTGGAATACTGCAGACAATAGGACCTCATCATAATCTTCAGAGTTTGATGGAACCTTTCCACCACACCTTGTGATTGGGGTCGATAGGCCGTCACATAAACCGTTTTGACTCCTAGCTGAGCCAAGGCTTCATGGAAAAATTTTGAAGTAAAATTCGACCCTTGATCCGATTGAACTTCTCTTGGAAATTCGAAGTGAGAGGAGAACTTAATCAATGCTCTCACTATTAGGCAAGCATTAATCCTACTGAGAGGAACTGCTTCCGGGTACCTGGTGACGGTGTCCATGATGGTGAATAGGAACTGGTTGCCGTGCCGAGTCTTGGGTAGTAGGCCGACACAGTCGATCACCAGACGTGAAAAGGGCTCCCCTCTTACTTGTATAGGGTTCAATGGCGCAGGTGGTAGATTATGTGCAGGTTTGCCTACTAGTTGACACATGGAACAGCTTCTTACATACCTCTCCACTTCTTCCTTCATTTTTGGCCATGTAAAGTGCTTAGCAATTTTTCTAAAAGTCTTCTTTTGTCCCAGATGTCCACCTTGGGGACAGTCATGAGCAAACTTACATGTTAAATTTATAAACGGTGTAGGCAAGACCTCTAGATGATCACTTTTAAGAGATCCTTGTTTCTTTTTCAGCAAGTCCTTCTCCCAATAGTAACAGCTGTCACTTTTAAGGGCTTCTTCTCCCGACACAGCAAGCTTCCTGATGTCACTTAAGGAGGGGTCTATTTGGAGTTCTCTTACTAGATCCTCCTTCAAGAATAGATCTATTTCGGAAACCACCGACTTTGAAACTCGTATCGGTTCTGGATGGACTGTTGGCTCGAAACTCGAGCTTTCGTTGAATATGTCTCCTACTCCTACGACGACGTCGTCCATGACTTCCTCCAATACCAACGGAGAACGTGACTGTTTGGTCATTGCCCGGGTTACTAAGCTCAGAGGAAAGAGGGTAGGTTCCGTTCGTCGGGCTTTGATGACGTAATTTTCCTCGGTTGGATTTTCCATAACTATGGGCTCTTTCCATATTCCTTCTTCTGCTAAGTCGTTCCCAATCAATAGGTCTACATCTTTTATGGGGAAGTTAGTTGGAGACACTCCGATTGACATCCAGCCAGTAAAAATAGGAGCTTCGACATATAACTTGCACAGGGGTACTCGCATAGTGGAGCCACCATAAGCTTCCAACAGAGCTTCGAAACCCGTATATGATTCGGCAGGGAATGATAACAGTCCTTCTCTTAATAATGTTAAGTAGGACCCCGTATCCCTAAAGAAGTTTACTTGCAACAACTAGCCATCGGTAGTTCCTACTTTGCTTTTGGAAAAGTAAGGACTCATAGCACTTGACAAGTTTGATTATGATACCCATGTTCTGCTTAGTCAACTATGAGGATCTAGTCCTTTTCCTTGGAACCGGGCATCTACTCGTGGCTCGGGCATCCTTGGATGAGTCATAGAGGATATGATTTGCGTGGGCAATCCATAGGATGGACTCCTTCCCTGGTCCCTATCACGCTTAAAGCATTGTGATTTGAAATGTCCCAGCTTTGAACAGTACAAACATTTAATTTTTCCCGATGACCTATCTGGTCTATAGGATGGGCTCGATTGAATTTGGTGTTTTACTTCGGGTTTACTTGTTACACGGGAGTGAACGGGTTGGGTAGGTCGCTTATCGAAAGGCTTCACAGGTTCGGGTCTCGTTGTTGCCTTGATAACCTGGCTGCTTTCAGATTGTACCAACCTCAGGGAAATCTCAAAGTTGTCTGCCAGCATGGCAGTCTCTAACAACGTTGTTTGCGAAAATTTGCATACAAATCTTCTAGTAACATTAATTGTGAAAGATCTTTTAAAGTCATGACCCGAGAAGCTCGACACCAACGTTCAAACGCCACTGCTTTCCCTCGGGCAAAATCTACATAAGTTTGTCCTGTTTGCCGTTTCATGGAACGAAAAGCTATTTGGTAACTAATAGGGAGCATGTCATATGCTTCTAAAATAGTTCTCTTTACTACGTCGTACTGGACATAAAACTCATATGGTAAGGAGGCGACACAAGACTGCACCTTTCCATATAGAGATGTGTGCAGCAATGTGGCCCATTTGTCTTTGGGCCAGCCCATTGAACGTGCCTGATTCTCAAAAATTTCAAAGAATTCATCTAAATCTGTTTCGTTAAACTTAGGTACCATCAGAGCTGCTTCATGCAAGTCAAACCCGGTTACAGTGCTCTTCACGTCTCTCTCTTACGGACCTCCCTTTTGCTTTGTTTCGAAACGAAAGCTTTCACGCCTAAATTCTTCTTCGTTTAGATGTCTTCTAGCTTCGATTTGAGAGTTTTGAAATAGTAATATGCGTTCTATTATCTCTAATTGTTCGGACGTGAAATTCGGGAAATTCGGTGGTCTTCTCTGGAAGTATTTTGGGAAGAGCACCAGTTCTAAAATTATCCCCGTCATTTGACTCAGGGTTCGTTTCAACCACCGATACATACTCTGGGGAAATGAACGGGAGGGAGCTTTAAGACTCGACTGAGTAGTTAGGCCTCGTAAACCCTGGTTCAACTTCATTATTTAAGGCAGGTCCCGTCCGTGGATTTCTACTTCCTCCAATTGAGAAATAAAACTATCTTCCGAATCTAATACTGGCATTACTTGGGATTTCGGAAATAATTTATGCCTAATTAGGGACCTAAGAGTCTCAGCGCTATGGTATCTATTATAAGGTATATCTAACTGTCTAGCTATTAGCCAACACGTCTGTAATTTTAAAGTGTCAAGAGTAGCCTCTGTTAATTCATCTAATAATGACTTGATTTCTGGATCCATTTTCTTAATTCTCGCAAAGGAGCTTAATTTTAATGCAAAACAAATATGTACTTCAGGGTAAGTAGCTCCCGGACAGGCCCCCATTTGTTACGACTTTATTTACTACCAATTATGAACCTTTATTGGTATCCAGTTAGTGAATTAAAATGACAATTCACTATTATCAATAAAATGAGACTGTACAATGAGGAACGTAATTCTATGTTCAAATCCTCGTGAATTAAGCATAATACAAAAATTACTCCATGTTCACATCCCCCTTGAATCAAGTATAATACAATAATTACAATGAAGAGTCAAAATAAGAACTATTATGGGAAATTTAAGGAAATCAATCAGTTATCCTTCTTAAAGAGAAGGGTTATCAGACTCTTGGAATTAACAGCAAAGTTAAGTCAATTAACACGAAAATCTAGAATTAATTGACCAACTTAAGTCTCTGGGTGAAGACCCGATCAGAGTCAGTGCTATGATCTGCCCGACTGTTCAAATGCTCCAGTGGTTGACTTTCAGGTGGTCAGGAGGTAGTGCTTGCGCCATTTCTGGAACCATCAACCGGACTCTAAAGTTGTGGTTTCCCACTTGCATAACAAAAACCAGTAATCAATCCTACTATAATACAATATAATAAATATAAAATGCTAAAAAAATAACATTTAAATTGAATACAACCTTCTTGAGAGTACTTTTGAGATTTATACCAACCCAAAAATTTAATATATAGTCGAACCCTGCATTATCTAGCTAGTAATAAAGTGGTTCGCGATATATTACTACAGAACTTATTTTGACCAGGCCTTTTATTTTTGTATATAATGGAGTGTTAAGGAAGGGCGCATAACATGATGGTTCAAGGGGTGGACCCCCACTCCTGCCCTCAACAAACAGCAAACTGTCCGTGAGTCCCGGACACCAGTGTTCAGACAAGGTTGTTACAGGGTGTCTAACACCCCCTTTCATCCCTCTCCCAAGCAGGTGCTGGGTACACCACATTTGAAATCATTGGAAGAACATTTAGAATTATAATTTGTTCTTTAAAATTTTTTGCATCGATAACTTGGGAGTTCTGGAGTATACATGGGGAGAGGTCCGGGGGTCAACGCCCCAGCGGCCCGGTCTGTGACCAGGACTCATGGCGGATCAGGGTCTGATCAACATGAAGTATGCCTTAGCAAAGTAGGGTAGCATTCATAAACGAATACTAAATTAATGTGTTAATATTATGTTAGAATGACCCAAAAGTTGCAAATGTTATACAGTCAACTTATATAGAATTTTTTTTGTAGAGACAGATGAATACCTAATTTAAAAACAACAGTAGATTAAACATGACAAACATTTCGCATAATAGTCTGATGAAATGGCTTCAAAGATTTTATTAAGCTAAGTTTGGAACATTAGTTTTGACATCAACAGTGAGTTTTAAAACCGCATTTGAACTTCATATAAATATACGCTAATTAATATATAGTAAACCATTTGAAGCAGTTGGCAGAAAAGCTCATCATAGTTTTAAAAGATGATCTTCATCACACTGCAAAAGTCATGTCAACAGATTTGACGCCACCACCGACCCCAACAACAGAGGTGGCCAATGTCACAGAGTTGAGGGCCACGACCGACTCCAACACAGAGGTGGCCCATGTCACAGAGTGACGGCCACCACCGACCTCAACACAGAGGTGGCCAATGTCACAGAGTGAGGGCCACCACCGACCTCAACACAGAGATGGCCCATGTCACAGAGTGAGGGCCACCACCGACCTCAACACAGAGATGGCCCATGTCACAGAGTGAGGGCCACCACCGACCCCAACACAGAGGTGGCCAATGTCACAGAGTGAGGGCCACCACCGACCCCAACACAGAGGTGGCCCATGTCACAGAGTGAGGGCCACCACCGACCCCAACACAGAGGTGGCCCATGTCACAGAGTGAGGGCCGCCACCGACTCAAACACAGACGTGGCCCAAATCGCAGAGTGAGGGCCACCACCGACCTAAACACAGAGTTGAACAATATCAGAGAGTGAGGGCAACCACCGACTCCAACAAAGAGGTGGCCCATGTCACAGAGTGAGGGCCACCACCGAAACCAACACAGAGGTGGCCCATGTCAGTGAGTGAGGGCTACCACCGACTCCAACACAGAGGTGGCCCATGTCACAGAGTGATGGCCACCAACGACTTCAACACAGAGATGGCCCATGTCACAGAGTGAGGGCCACCACTGACACAAACATGGATGTGGCCACCTCCGTGTTCGGGTCGGTGGTGGCCCATGTCACAGAGTGATGGCCACCACTGACTCAAACATGGATGTGGCCCATGTCAAACAGTGAGGGCAACCACTGACCCCAACACGGAGGTGGCCCATGTCACAGAGTGAGGGTCACCACTGACCCCAACACGGAGGTGGCCCATGTCACAGAGTGAGGGTCACCACTGACCCCAACAGGGAAGTGGGGCATGTCACAGAGTAAAGGCCACCACTGACTCCAACACAGAGGTGGCCCATGTCACAGAGTGAGGACCTCCACCGACTCCAACACCGAAGTGGCTAATGTCACAGAGTGAAGGCCACCAGAGATGCCAACAGAGAGGTGGCCCATGTCACAAAGTGAAGCCCATTATCGACTTTAAACAGAGAGGTTGCCCATGTCACAGTCTGAGGGCCACCATCGACTACAACACAGAGGTGGCCCATGTGAGAGTCTGGGGGCCACGACCGACAGCAACAAAGATGTGGCCCATGTCATATAGAGAGGGCCACCACCGGCCCAAACACAGTGGTGGCCCATGTCACAGAGTGAGGGGCACCACCGACTCTAATACAGAGGTGGCCCATGTCACAGAGTGAGGGCCACCACCGATCCCAACACAGAGGTGGCCCATGTCACAGAGTAAGGGCCACCACCGACTCCAACACAGAGGTGGCCCATGTCACAGAGTGAGGGCTACCACAGACCCCAACACAGAGGAGGCCCATGTCACAGAGTGAGGGCAACAACCGACTACAACACAGAGGTGGCCCACGTCATAGAGTGAGGGCCATAACCGGCTTCAACACAGAGACGGCCCATGTCACAGAGTGAGGGCCACCACGGACCCCAACACAGAGGAGGCCCATGTCAGAGAGTTAGGGACACCAACGACTCCAACACAGACGTGGCCCATGTCACAGAGTGAGGGCCACAACCGACCTCAGCACAGAGGTTGCCCATGTCACAGAGTGAGGGCTACCACGGACTTCAACACAAAGGTCGCCCATGTCACAGAGGGCCACCACCGACCCCAACACAGAGGTGGCCCATGTCACAGAGTGAGGGCCACCACCGATCCCAACACGGAGGTGGCCCATGTTACAGAGTGAGGGCCACCATTTACTCCAACACGGACGAAGCCTAAGTCACAGAGTGATGGCCACCAATGACCCCAACACGGAGGTGGCCCATGTCACAGAGTGAGGTTCACAACTGACACCAACAGGGAGGTGGAGCATGTCACAGAGTAAAGGCCACCACTAACTCCAAAAGAGAGGTGGTCCATGTCACAGAGTGAGGGCCTCCTCTGACCACAACACAAAGGTGGCCCATGTCACAGAGTGAGGGCCACCACCATCCCCAACACAGAGGTGGCCCATGTCACAGAGTGAGGGCTGCAACCGACCTCAACACAGAGGTGGCCCATCTCACACAGTGAGGGCCACCACCGACTCCAACATAGAGGTGGCCCACGTCACAGAGTGAGGGCCACCACCGACTCCAACACAGAGGTGGCCCATGTCACAGAGTGAGGGCCACCACCGACCTCAAGACAGAGGTGGCCCATGTCACAGAGTGAGGGCCACAACCGAACCCAACTCGGAGGTGGCCCATGTCACAGAGTGAGGGCCAACACTAACTCCAACACGGAGGTGGCCCATGTCACAGAGTGAGGGCCACCACTGACCCCAACAGGAAGGTGGCCCATATCACAGAGTGAGGGATCCCAACGACCCCAACACGTAGGTGGCCCATGTCTCAGAGTGAGGACCAAGTCCGACCCCAACACAGAGGTGGCCCATGTGACAGAGTGAGGGCCACCACCGACTCCAACACAGAGGTGGCCCACGTCACAGAGTGAGGTCCACCACCGACTCCAGCACAGAGGCGGCCCATGTCACAGAGGGCCAGCAGAGACCCCAACACAGAGGTGGCCCATGTCATAGTGAGAGGGGCCACCACCGACTTCAACACAGAGGTGGCCCATGTCACAGAGGGCCACCACCGACACCAACACAAAGGTGGCCCATGTCACATAGTGAGGGCCACGAGGGACCCCAACACAGAGGTGGCGCATGTAAAAGAGGGCCACCACCGACCCCATCACGGACGTGGCCCATGTCACAGAGTGAGGGCCACCACTGACTCAAACATGGATGTGGCCTATGTCAAAGAGTGAGGGCCACCACTGACCCCAACACGGAGGTGGCCCATGTCACAGAGTGAGGGTCACCAATGACCCCAACAGGGAAGTGGGGCATGTCACAGAGTAAGGGCCACCACTGACTCCAATACAGAGGTGGCCCATGTCAAAGAGTGAGGACCACCACCGATACACAAATAACCCGCACATAAAAGAGAGAAGCTTACGACGACGTTTCGGTCCGACTTGGACCATTGACATTGTCAATGGTCCAAGTCGGACCGAAACGTCGTCGTAAGCTTCTCTCTTTTATGTGCGGGTTATTTGTGTATCGCTCCAGTCACGGTATTGTGCCTTTTTGTTATTTACCTCCACCGACTCCAACACAGAAGTGGCCCATGTCACAAAGTGAATGCCACCAGAGATGACCAGCAGAGAGGTGGCCCATGTCACAAAGTGAAGCCCACTATCGACTTTAAACACAGAGGTTGCCCATGTCACAGAGTGAGGGCCACCACCGACCACATCACAGAGGTGGCCCATGTCACAGAGTGAGGGCCAACACCGACCCCAGCACACAGGTGGCCCATGTCACAGTCTGAGGGCCACCATCGACTACAACACAAAGGTGGCCCATGTGAGAGAGTGGGGGCCACGACCGACAGCAACACAGACGTGGCCCCTGTCAAATAGAGAGGGCCACCACCGGCCCCAACACAGTGGTGGCCCATGTCACACTGTGTGGGGCACCACCGACTCTAATACAGAGGTGGCCCATGTCACAGAGTGAGAGCCACCACCGATCAAAACACAGAGGTGGCCCATGTCAGAGAGTGATGGCCACCACAGACCCCAACACAGAGGAGGCCAATGTCACAGAGTGAGGGCCACCACCGACTACAACACAGAGGTGGCCCATGTCATAGAGTGAGGGCCACCACCAGCTTCAACACAGAGGTGGCCCATGTCACAGAGTGAGGGACACCACGGACCCCAACACAGAGGAGGCCCATGTCACAGAGATAGGGACACCAACGATTCCAACACAGACGTGGCCCATGTCACAGAGTGAGGGCCACCACTGACCCCAACATAGAGGAGGCCCATGCCACAGAGTGTAGGCCACCACCGACTCCAACACAGAGGTGGCCCATGTCACAGAGTGAGGGCCACAACAGACCCCAACACAGAGGAGGTCAATGTCACAGAGTGAGGGCTACCACCGACTACAACACAGAGGAGGCCCATGTCATAGAGTGAGGGCCACCACCGGTTTCAACACAAAGGTGGCCCATGCCACCGAGTGAGGGCCACCACGGACCCCAACATAGATGAGGCCCATGTCACAGAGTTAGGGACACCAACGATTCCAACACAGACGTGGCACATGTCACAGAGTGAGGGCCACCACTGACTCCAACACAGAGGTGGCCCATGTCACAGAGTGAGGACCTCCACCGACTCCCACACCGATGTGGCTAATGTCACAGAGTGAAGGCCACCAGAGATGCCAACAGAGAGGTGGCCCATGTCACAAAGTGAAGCCCATTATCGACTTTAAACAGAGAGGTTGCCCATGTCACAGTCTGAGGGCCACCATCGACTACAACACAGAGGTGGCCCATGTGAGAGTCTGGGGGCCACGACCGACAGCAATAAAGATGTGGCCCATGTCATATAGAGAGGGCCACCACCGGCCCCAACACAGTGGTGGCCCCTGTCACAGAGTGAGGGGCACCACCGACTCTAATACAGACGTGGCCCATGTCACAGAGTGAGGGCCACCACCGATCCCAACACAGAGGTGGCCCATGTCACAGAGTAAGGGCCACCACCGACTCCAACACAGAGGTGGCCCATGTCACAGAGTGAGGGCTACCACAGACCCCAACACAGAGGAGGCCCATGTCACAGAGTGAGGGCAACAACCGACTACAACACAGAGGTGGCCCATGTCATAGAGTGAGGGCCATAACTGGCTTCAACACAGAGACGGCCCATGTCACAGAGTGAGGGCCACCACGGACCCCAACACATAGGAGGCCCATGTCAGAGAGTTAGGGACACCAACGACTCCAACACAGACGTGGCCCATGTCACAGAGTGAGGGCCACCACCGACCCCAACACAGAGAAGGCCCATGTCACAGAGTGTAGGCCACCACCGACTCCAACACAGAGGAGGTCAATGTCACAGAGTGAGGGCGACCACCGACTCCAACACAGAGGTTACCCATGTGACAGAGTGAGGGCCAACACCGACACCAACACAGAATTGGCCTATGTCACAGAGTGAGGGCCACCTCCGACTCCAACACAGAGGTGGCCCATGTCACATAGTGAGAGCCACCACCGACCCCAACACAGAGGAGGCCCATGTCGCAGAATGATGAACACCAACGACTCCAACACAGAGGTGGCCCATGTCACAGAGTGAGGGCCACCACCGACACACAGAGGTGGCCTATATCACAGAGGGAAGGCTACCACCGACCCCAATACAGAGTGCCCATGACACAAGAGGAGGCCACCACCGACCCAAGACGAGGTGGCCAATGTCACAGAGTGAGGGCCACCACCGACCCCAAAACAGAGGTGGCCCATGTCACAGAGTGACGGCCGCCACCGACTCCAACACAGAGGTTGCCCATGTCACAGAGTGAGGGCCACCACAGACTTCAACACAAAGGTGGCCCATGTCACAGAGGGCCACCACCGACACCAACACAGAGGTGCCCCATGTCATAGAGTGAGGGCCACGGCCGATCCCAACACAGAGGTGGCGCATGTCACAGGGGGCCTCCACCGATCCCAACACGGAGGTGGCCCATGTCACAGAGTGACGGCTACCACTGACTCCAACACGGAGGTGGCCAATGTCACATAGTGAGGGCAACCAATGACCACAACACGGAGGTGGCACATGTCACAGAGTGAGGTTCACCACTAACACCAACAGGAAGAGGAGCATGTCAGAGAATAAGGGCCACAACTGACTCCAACACAGAGGCGGCCCATGTCACAGAGTGAGGGCATCCACCGACCACAACACGAAGGTGGTCCATGTCACAGAGTGAGGGCCACCACCATCCCCAACACAGAGGTGGGTCATGTCACAGAGTGAGGGGCGCAACCGACTCCAACTCAGAAGTGGCCAATGTCACAGACTGGGGGCCACCACCGACCTCAACACAGAGGTGGCCCATGTTACAGAGTGAGGGCCACCACCGACTCCAACACGTACGTGGCCCATGTTTCAGAGTGAGGACCAAGTCCGAACCCAACACAGAGGTGGCCCAAGTCACAGATTGAGGGCAACCACCGTCCCCAACACAGAAGTGGCCCATGTCAAAGAGTGAGGGCCCCCACCGACATCAACACAGAGGAAGCCCATGTAACAGATTCAGGGCCACCACAGACTCCAACACAGAGGTGGCCCACGTCACAGAGTGTGGGCCACCACCGATTCCAACACAGAGGTGGCCCTTTTCACAGAGGGCCACCACAGAACCCAACACAGAGGTGGCCCATATCATAGTGTGAGGGCCACCACCGACTTCAACACAGAGGTGGCCCACATCGCAGAGAGCCACCAGCGACACCAACACAAAGGTGGCCCATGTCACATAGTGAGGGCCACGAGCGACCAAAACACAGAGGTGGCGCATGTCACAGAGGGCCACCACCGACCCCAACACGGAAGTGGCCCATGTCAAAGGGTGAGGGCCACCACTGACCCCAACACGGAGGTGGCCGATGTCACAGAGTGAGGGTCACCACTGACCCCAACAGGGAAGTGGGGCATGTCACAGAGTAAGGGCCACCATTGACTCGAACACAGAGGTGGCCCATGTCACAGAGTGAGGACCTCCTTCGACTCCAACACAGAAGTGGCCCATGTCACAGAGTGAAGGCAACCAGAGATGCCAGCAGAGAGGTGGCCCATGTCACAAAGTGAAGCCCACTATCGACTTTAAACAGAGAGGTTGCCCATGTCACAGTCTGAGGGCCACCATCGACTACAACACAGAGGTGGCCCATGTGAGAGTCTGGGGGCCACGACCGACAGCAACAAAGATGTTGCCCATGTTCATATAGAGAGGCCACCACCGGCCCCAACACAGTGGTGGCCCATGTCACAGAGTGAGGGGCACCACCGACTCTAATACAGAGGTGGCCCATGTCACAGAGTAAGGGCCACCACCGACTCCAACACGGAGGTGGCCCATGTCACAGAGTGAGGGCTACCACAGACCCCAACACAGAGGAGGCCCATGTCACAGAGTGAGGGCCACAACCGACTACAACACAGAGGTGGCCCATGTCATAGAGTGAGGGCCACTAACGGCTTCAACACAGAGATGGCCCATGTCACAGAGTGAGGGCCACCACGGACCCCAACACAGAGGAGGCCCATGTCAGAGAGATAGGGACACCATCGACTCCAACACAGACGTGGCCCATGTCACAGAGTGAGGGCCACCACCGACCCCAACACAGAGGAGGCCCATGTCACAGAGTGTAGGCCACCACCGACTCCAACACAGAGGAGGTCAATGTCACAGAGTGAGGGCGACCACCGACTCCAACACAGAGGTTACCCATGTGACAGAGTGAGGGCCAACACCGACCCCAACACAGAATTGGCCTATGTCACAGAGTGAGGGCCACCTCCGACTCCAACACAGAGGTGGCCCATGTCAGATAGTGAAAGCCACCACCGACCCCAACACAGAGGAGGCCCATGTCGCAGAATGATGGACACCAACGACTCCAACACAGAGGTGGCCCATGTCACAGAGTGAGGGCCACCACCGACACACACAGGTAGCCTATATCACAGAGTGAAGGCCACCACCGACCCCAATACAGAGGTGGCCCATGACACAGAGTGAGGGCCACCACCGACCCCAAGACGGAGGAGGCCAATGTCAGAGAGTGAGGGCCACCACCGACCCCAAAACAGAGGTGGCCCATGTCACAGAGTGACGGCCGCCACCGACTCCAACACAGAGGTTGCCCATGTCACAGAGTGAGGGCCACCACAGACTTCAACACAAAGGTGGCCCATGTCACAGAGGGCCACCACCGACACCAACACAGAGGTGCCCCATGTCATAGAGTGAGGGCCACGGCCGATCCCAACACAGAGGTGGCGCATGTCACAGGGGGCCTCCACCGATCCCAACACGGAGGTGGCCCATGTCACAGAGTGACGGCTACCACTGACTCCAACACGGAGGTGGCCAATGTCACATAGTGAGGGCAACCAATGACCACAACACGGAGGTGGCACATGTCACAGAGTGAGGTTCACCACTGACACCAAAAGGGAAGAGGAGCATGTCAGAGAATAAGGGCCACAACTGACTCCAACACAGAGGCGGCCCATGTCACAGAGTGAGGGCATCCACCGACCACAACACGAAGGTGGTCCATGTCACAGAGTGAGGGCCACCACCATCCCCAACACAGAGGTGGCCCATGTCACAGAGTGAGGGGCGCAACCGACTCCAACTCAGAAGTGGCCAATGTCACAGACTGGGGGCCACCACCGACCTCAACACAGAGGTGGCCCATGTTACAGAGTGAGGGCCACCACCGACTCCAACATAGAGGTGGCCCACGTCACAGAGTGAGGGCCACCACCGACTCCAAAACAGAGGTGGCCCATGTCTCAGAGTTAGGTCCACCACCGACTCAAGACAGAGGTGGCCCATGTCACAGAGAGAGGGCCACCACCGACCCCAACACAGAGGTGACGCATATCACAGAGGGCCACCACCGAACCAAACTCGGAGGTGGCCCATGTCACAGAGTGAGGGCCACCACTGACCCCAACAGGGGGGTGGCCCATGTCATAAAGTGAGGGCCTCCACCGACGCCAACACGTACGTGGCCCATGTTTCAGAGTGAGGACCAAGTCCGAACCCAACAGAGAGGTGGCCCAAGTCACAGAGTGAGGGCAACCACCGTCCCCAACACAGAAGTGGCCCATGTCAAAGAGTGAGGGCCACCACCGACCTCAACACAGAGGAAGCCCATGTAACAGATTCAGGGCCACCACAGACTCCTACACAGAGGTGGCCCACGTCACAGAGTGTGGGCCACCACCGACTCCAACACAGAGGTGGCCCTTTTCACAGAGGGACACCACAGAACCCAACACAGAGGTGGCCCATATCATAGTGTGAGGGCCACCACCGACTTCAACACAGAGGTGGCCCACGTCGCAGAGGGCCACCAGCGACACCAACACAAAGGTGGCCCATGTCACATAGTGAGGGCCACGAGCGACCAAAACGCAGAGTTGGCGCATGTCACAGAGGGCCACCACCGACCCCAACACGGAGGTGGCCCATGTCAAAGGGTGAGGGCCACCACTGGCCCCAACACGGAGGTGGCCGATGTCACAGAGTGAGGGTCACCACTGACCCCAACAGGGAAGTGGGGCATGTCACAGAGTAAGGGCCACCATTGACTCGAACACAGAGGTGGCCCATCTCACAGAGTGAGGACCTCCATCGACTCCAACACAGAAGTGGCCCATGTCACAGAGTGAAGGCAACCAGAGATGCCAGCAGAGAGGTGGCCCATGTCACAAAGTGAGGGCCACTATCGACTTTAAACACAGAGGTTGCCCATGTCACAGAGTGAGGGGCACCACCGACCACATCTCAGAGGTGGCCCATGTCACAGAGTGTGGGCCAACACCGACCCCAGCACAGAGGACGCCGATGTCACAGTCTGAGGGCCACCATCGACTACAACACAGATGTGGCCCATGTGAGAGAGTGGGGGCCACCACCGACAGCAGCACAGAGGTGGCCCATGTCATATAGAGAGGGCCACCACCGGCCCCAACACAGTGGTGGCCCATGTCACAGAGTGAGGGGCACCACCGATCCCAACACAGAGGTGGCCCATATCACAGAGAGAGGGCCACCACTGACTCCAACACAGAGGTGGTCCATGTCACAGAGTGAGGGCCACCACAGACCCCAACACAGAGGAGGCCCATGTCATAGAGTGAGGGCCACCACCGACTCCAACACAGAGGTGGCCCATGTCACAGAGTGAGGGCCACCACCGACTTCAACACAGAGGGGGCCCATGTCACAGAGTGAGGGCCACCACCGATCCCAACACAGAGGTGGCGCATGTCACATTGGCCCACCACCGATCACAACACGGAGGTGTCCCATGTCACAGAGTGAGGGCCACAACTGATTCCAACATGGATGTGGCCAATGTCACATAGTGAGGGCCACCAATGACCACAACACGGAGGTGGCCCATGTCACAGAGTGAGGTTCACCACTGACACCAACAGGGAAGAGGAGCATGTCAGAGAGTAAGGGCCACAACTGACTCCAACACAGAGGTGGCCCATGTCACAGAGTGAGGGCATCCACCGACCACAACACGAAGGTGGTCCATGTCACAGAGTGACGTCCACCACCATCCCCAACTCAGAGGTGGCCTATGTCACAGAGTGAGAGCCGCAACCGACTGCAACACAGAAGTGGCCAATGTCACAGAGTTGGGGCCACCACCGACCTCAACACAGAGGTGGCCCATGTCACAGAGTGAGGGCCACCACCGACTCCAACACAGAGGTGGCCCATGTCACAGAGTGAGGGCGACCACTGACCCCAACACGTAGGTGGACCATGTCACTGAGTGAGGGTCACCACTGACCCCAACAGGGGGGTGGCCCATGTCAGAAAGTGAGGGCCTCCACCGACGCCAACACGTAGGTGGCCCATGTCTCAGAGTGAGGACCAAGTTCGACCCCAACACAGAGGTGGCCCATGTCACAAAGTGAGGGCAACCACCGTCCCAAAAACAGAGGTGGCCCATGTCACAGAGTGAGAGCCACCACCGGCCTCAACACAGAGAAGGTCCATGTCACAGATTCAGGGCCACCACCGTCTCCAACACGGAGGTGGCCCATGTCACAGAGGGCCACCACAGACCCCAACACAGAGGTGGCCCATGTCATTGTGTGAGGGCCACCACGGACTTCAACACAGAGGTGGCCCATGTCACAAAGGGCCACCACCGACACCAACACAAAGGTGGCCCATGTCACATAGTGAGGGCCACGAGCAACCAAAACACAGAGGTGGCGCATGTCACAGAGGGCCACCACCGACCCCAATACGGAGTTGGCCCATGTCAAAGGGTGAGGGCCACCACTGATTCCATCATGGATATGGCCAATGTCACAGAGAGAGGGCCACCACTGACCACAACAGGGAAGTGGGGCATGTCACAGAGTAAGGACCTCTATCGACTCCAACACAGAAGTGGCCCATGTCAAAGAATGAAGGCCACCAGAGATGCCAGCAGAGAGGTGGCCCATGTCACAAAGTGAGGGCCACTATCGACTTTAAACACAGAGGTTGCCCATGTCACAGAGTGAGGGGCACCAGCGACCACACCACAGAGGTGGCACATGTCACAGAGTTCGGGCCAACACCGACCCCAACACAGAGGTGGCCGACGTCACAGTCTGAGGGCCACCATCGACTACAACACAGAGGTGGCCCATGTGAGAGAGTGGGGGCCACCAAAGACAGCAACACAGAGGTGCCCCATGTCATATAGAGAGGGCCACCACCTGCCCCAACACAGTGGTGGCCCATGTCACAGAGTGAGGGGCACCACTGTCTCTAATACAGAGGTGGTCTATGTCACAGAGTTGATTGGACACCACCGATCCAACACAGAGGTGGCCCATTCACAGAGTATGCCACCACCGACTCCAAACGAGGTGGCCTTGTCACAGGTGAGGGCACACAGACCCCACACAGAGAGGCCCATGTCACAGAGTGAGGGCCACCACCGACTCCAACACAGAGGTGGCCATGTGTTGCAACCACTGAATGGGTTGCAATGATTATTATATATATATATAATTATTACCTTTTCATATAATTTTATATTGCTTATATCTGCGATAATAGCTAAATCGAAATGTATTGCTTTGTATTGTTATTTGACTTATGTTGTTAGGATGTAACATATTAAGTGCTCAGTTCAAGTCTTGATTGTCAAACTACTGTAATTATCGCTTGTAGCTCGTTAGACTGCCGGCATCTGAGCTGCAGTTGTCCACGTAGCTATCACGTGATCCAGGGGGAGGTGTCCTCACCTCGCCTAAAGTATTCAGTCTGCTCTAGACTCGCTTGTAGGTTGGACAGATTGTCTGTCTCATTATTCTTGTTAGTTCTGTAGAACTCTGTTCACAGAACCTTGTATAGACTTAGTGATTTTCGACGTTGTACTGAGGTTGTGTGTCACATAGACACTTTGAGCATCTCAGGTCCTGAGCTGTAGCTTCTGACCTAACGTTGTACTGGTTTCTGTGTATTGTCACAGTCGGGTATTTTTTATGCTGAACTTAGATTCAGTATTATGGGAGTTTTGTGACTTTTGTGGAGGATCTGCTGATGGTCCCTGCTTAGTGTCGTTATATTATCTCCGTGTTCCTGATTCTGTGTCGCAGTTGCTTGTTGTATTGCTATTGGGCTTAGCATTCTTTTTATTGTTCAACCAGACTGTTCTGATTGCCAGTTGGTCAAGAAGTTAGTTTATGTGAGGACTTTGTCAGTTACTTGTTTAAGTCTAGTAGAGTCGTGAGACATAGCGAACTACTTGGAGCACTTACACGCATACACAAACTTGTACATATTTGTAATATCTTATTAAATGTTAATGTACCAGACGGTACTTAAGAATTATAAATGTGATATGTGCTTTCAACACAATAATACTGTAAACGAGAGATGTGATATTATTTTGATTACTGTGATTAATTTAATTTAATTTAATTTGATAATATACCTCTAGACTTAATAAATTTATTAAATTTTATTTTCTCTAGTTAGTAGGCTACCAGTTGTAATCCTGAAGCACTATTGAATAATACTCAATTATAATGGATAATTGGACAAGGATGCTGACTACTTGTTACGAAAACCCAGTAACAGGCTGGATGTTAGAAGGGCAGTCCTTTCTAGTATTCACTGGAGATCTCTAAGCTTTTAGAATCGCGTTTTTTGTAACAAATGGGGGCCTGTCTGGGAGGCTCTTGATCCAAGGTGTTGGAGAACTTGTCTAGTTTGACATACTAGTAACTCTATGATCAAACACTTTGGGTACTTTCCTAATCTGAAGACTTTGAGTTTAGTCTTGTACAACATACCAGGTGGATGTATGTACCTGACTGAGTCTCTTGATCCAAGGAGATGGAAATACTGTTTATGAGCTCTAGCTCTAAGACAACCAACACTAACATTCCTATTAGGATTATAATTTCCCATAATCACTCTCTCGTAGTACAATTATTTTCGTGATGTATGCCAAAGTGAAACAGTTAATTGATACTCTGACTTTGTCTGAGTTAAGTACATTAAAACTTCAGACGTGTTGGCAAGTAGCCAAGTATCTCGGTGTGACGTATAACAGGAATTACACCGCAGAAACTGTCAGAGCATTAATTAAAGATATATTGTTTCCTGCTCATACAGAGATGTCTGATTATGATTCAGATTCAGAAAGTCTAGTGTCACAATTAGGAAGTATGACTCTACTTGATGACGTAGAAGAGCAACTAAGGCAGAAGTGAGCCTAGTGTCTGAGCCTAGTGTAGCGCAGTTCTCGCTCACGCCTTCCCTCCTAACTGTTAGCATGACAGCCTAATACTAGTACAGTGTATGCTACACCTGTATCTACTTATCCTAGACCAGATCTAGACTCTCTAGAGACGGCTGGACGAAGTGTCCGACCTAAGGACAGTCCAGACCACGTTAATTTCCCTACTCCTCCATTACCCACTGGTCCTATCTCTCAGGAACAGTTTGAGAGGTTGGAACGCCTCATTATGTTGCAGACTGCACAAATAGAGGCACAGAGGAAATTGAACGAAGAAGATTTCCAAAGAGAAAATGTTCGTCTGGGAAGACAACAGACTTATAGATCACAGGACACATTTAATGTGCAGAAAGCTGCATCCATGGTTCCTAAGTTTTTTGAAAGTGACTTAGACACCTATTTTGAGGTGTTTGAGAACCAGGCACGTGCTATGAACTGGCCACGTAAGCACTGGGCAACATTGTTGCATACAGCATTGACAGGAAGAGCTCAAACTTGTACTGCTACCTTACCATTTGCCAAGTACATTAGTTATGACGCTGTCAAACAAACTATTCTAGAGACATATAACTTGTTACCTGTAAGTTATCAAAGAGCATTTCGTACGTTACAACGACGACAAGATCAAACTTGTGTAGAATTTGCTCGTGAGAAAAAAAGTTGCTTTTGAGAGATGGTCTAGAGCTGCCAAGTGTAACAACTACAACAGCCTTGTTCAGTTGTTACTACACGAAGAGTTTAACAACTGTATGTCTGCTGACATACAAGAATATCTGATCGATCATACTACCTCGGATATTCTGGAAACTGCAGCATTAGCAGACAATTACGAGATTTCTCACAAACTTGTACGTACTAAAACACAAAGAAACATGGTAACTAAAAGTTGTCCTAGAAGTTGGCAACCTAAATCGGCTGCTCATTGCCGGCCTGATGTATCTGCTACTGTAACTTCTCGTACCTTTACCAGGAAAACTCACAATCCTGAATCTGTCTCTGTGGCTAGACAGAAATCTGATATCGAGAAGAAGTAAGTTAAATGTACATATTGTAACAGAAAAGGACATGCTAGAGAGTATTGCTATAAGTTAGAAAGAGATACGAGAAACAGTCGTGCGGCTGGCGCCCCCACACAAGTCGTATGCTCTTCCGAGCAACAAAGGCACCAAAATCCTAGTAATACCCCTGATCCTACTGTTCTAGATAATATTACTCAGAACAGATGACTAGCGTCAGAAAGTGTATCTAACGAAAAGATTCGTTCAGCCATGAGTCCTTACTTTTCAAGAGGTAGAATAGGATTTGATGAATCACATCTGAGATAATTACTTTCAGAGACACTGGCAGTTATCTCACGTTATTAAGAGAAGATGTACTGCCCATAACTGATGATACCTATTGCAAAATAGATGTATTATTAGAAGCCTATGGAGGGGCTGTTATAAAAGTACCTTTGCACAAAGTTTATATTGAAACAAGCTATTATACTGGTTATATTTCAGTGGGTATATCCAGTGGTGTATTTCTCATCAGGTCAGTGGACTTGTTGATAGGGAACGATATCCTTCATGCTGGTATATGTAAAGAACCACTTGTGATTGATAATAACACTGATGATAATTATGCCATTGAAGCTTGTAGAGAGAACCCTATTTTATTTCCTCTCAGCGCAATTACTAGAGCTATGTCAAAGATACAACGAACATCCTTGTCTCTGTTGAGTTAGTGGATGACAATGATTTGGGGTTGAATATGTTGTTTAGTGACGCTCTGCGCCCTGGATCATTAACACTGACTCCCCCCGGTCATCAACCTAGTCAAGACACAACTGACGTTAAATTTCTTATTCATGATGATTTAATCAAGGATCAGTTTGTTGATCAGTCACTGGAAAGACTGAGAGATATAGCAGTTACTGAGAGTGAAGCAAAGGATCTCGATAATTGTTACTATTATAGTAATGGTGTACTGATGGAGAAAAATACATGTAAGTTGTCTGCTGATTGTGTTTCCACCACAGTCAAGCATCTCGTAGTGTTACCAACTACATTTCGTGAACAAGCCATTGATTTTGCTCACAATAGTCCCATAGGAGGACATTTGGGTGTCAAGAAGACACTCGGTAAACTGGCAAAACATTTTACTTGGCCAAAGATGAAGGAAACAGTAGCTGATCATGTGCGACGTTGCCACGTGTGTCAAGTGACAGGCAAGCCAGCACACACACTTCCACCTACACCTCTCACTATGTTCATTAGTACCAAAGTTCAGTTCATCTGGACTAGAGATTGTTCAGACTCGTTCAAAAGGTTGAAGCATCTGCTTTCCTCTGCTCCAGTGTTGAGTCCTAATTTCAATCTTTCCATCTTTTTACATATAGATGCGAGTTGTTATGCAGTGGGCGCTGTGCTGCTCCAACAGTCAACATCCACTGATATTCTCCATCCTATATGTTACTATTCATCTAAGCTCAAACGACACCAGAAAAATTATGCTCTAGCTCTTGTGGTGTCCTTTGAACATTTTGACGAGTATTTGGGAACTTCCCCATTTGAAATTTACGTAATTTTATGCCCAAATACCTTTTGTTACTTGCTATGTGAAATTCAGTAAAGTAACGTAATCCCTCCAAACCCATATTAACTATGTATACTCATGTCATGCCTAATTATTATATTTATATATTCGCAGTAATGTTGTGTATGAGGAGGAGATATAAGCTGAGTGTTGAGTGGGTAGTGTGGTGTGGGCGATGTTACTGCATGACGCAACACTGTCCTGCCACAGACCCCCCGCCCCCTTACTACACACCTTAAGCTGTTTCATACTCAGATGTCCATACTACATAGCATTCCACAACCACTACTTAAGAGTGGAATGCAGTCTCCTCTATATTCGAGCCTCTACGTGCCAACTCATCTGCGCTATCCTGTCTCTACACTGATGTACATAACCACGAGTATGCAGAGATACGATATTGTGTACTGCTCTAGTACTAGGGGCATATCCTAGTGACGGACGCTGTGAAATGATAGAAGTGCTTGGCACAAGAGAGAGACGATTAATATTTTTAAATTAAAATTTTATTTATATGAGTAATCGTTAAGGGGGCATTAAAGCAATCCTGTGCGACCCTTGTGGTTTGGGGGGGGGGGGTTTCAACCACTGAATGGGTTGCAATGATTTTTTATGTATATAATAATTATTACCTTTTTATATAATTTTTTTTGCTTATATTTGCGATAATAGTAAATCGTAAATGTATTTCTTTAATTGTTATTTGCTTATGTTGTTAGGGTGTAACATATTAAATGCTAAGTTTTAAGTCTTGATTGTGAAAATACGTATTATCGCTTTTAGCCGTTTGACTGCCCGGGTTTTGAGCTGCGTTGTCCCCTACTTACGTGATCCAGGGGGAGGTGTCCTCACCTCGCCTAAAAATATTCAGTTGCTCTAGACCGCTTGGAGGTTGGACAGATTGTCTGTCTTTTTATTCTGTTTGTTCTGTAGAACTCTGTTCACAGAACCTTGTATAGATTAGTGATTTTTGCGTTGTAGAGGTTGTGTGTCTCTAGACACTCTGGCATCTCGGGCCTGAGTGTGCTTCTGACCTAACTTGTACTGGGTTTTTGTGTATTGTCACGTCGGGTATTTTTTTTGCTGAACTTAGTTCAGTATTTGGGGGTTTTGTGACTTTTTTGGGGATCTGTGATGGTCCTTGTTAGTGTCGTTTTTTATTCCCGTTCCCGATTCTGGTGCAGTTGTTGTTGTATGCTTTGGGGTTAGCTTCTTTTATAGTTTTAAGCAGACTGTTCTGGGTTTCCAGTTGGTCAAAAAGTTTTTTATGTGAGACTTTGTCAGTACTTGTTTAAGTCTAGTTGAGTCGCAAGACTAGCGAACTACTTGGACACTTACACGCTAACAAACTTTTACTATTGTTTCTTTTTTAAAAGTTAATGTACCAGACGGGACTTAAGAATTAAAATGGATATGTGTTTCAACACAAATACGTAAACGAGAGATGTATATTTTTTTTGTTACTGTGATTAAATTTTAATTTTTAATTTGATAATTTTACCTCTAACTTAATAAATTTATTAAAAATTTTTAAATTTTTTAGTTGTAGCCCACCATTGTAATCCTGAAGCATATTGAATAATACTCAATTATAATGGGGGTAATTGGACAAGGATGTGACTACTTGTTACGAAAACCCCGTACAGCTTGGTGCTAAGGGCAGTCCCTTTTTATATTCCTGGAGTCTCTAAGCTTTTTTGAATCGCGTTTTTTTTAACACAGCACAATGGGGGCCACACCGACTTCAAACCCGAGGGAGCCCATGTCACAGGTGAGGGATCACGGACCCCCCCAGGGGGGGCCCCGGTCACAGGTTAGGAACACCCAAAGACTCCAAAACAGAGGGCCCATGTAACAGAGTGAGGGGCCCCCACAACCCCGCACAGAGAGGCCCATCTCACAGAGTGTAGGGGCCCACCGATTCCAAAACGAGGTTACCCATAGATAGAGTGAGGGCCACCACTACCCAAAACAAGAAGGCCATGTCACAGATGAGGCCCCCAACACCGCCCACACGAATTGGCCCCTTCAAGGGTGAGGGCCACCTCCGATCAAAACAGAGGGGGCCCCAATCACAGAGTGAGGGGCCCCCACCGCCCCAAAGCAGAGGGGCCCATTCGCAGAGTGAGGGGCACCAAAAGACTCCCAAAACAGAGGTGCCCATATCACAGGTGAGAGCCCCCACCGACACACAGAGGTGGCCTATGTCACGAGTGAAGGCCACCGCCGACCCCCAAAACAGGGTGGCTCGTGACACAGAGTGGGGCCACCCCCCGACCCCCAAAACCGAGGTGGCCCATGCACAGAGGAAAGCCCCAACCCACCCAAAAACAGAGGGGGGCCCCTGTACAGAGGACGGCCCCCACCCATCCAAAACCGAGGGGGCCAAAGTCCAGAGCGAGGGCCACAACCCACTCAAAACAGAGGTGGCCCCCTGTCCAGAGTGAGGGACACCACTGACCTCAAGCAGGTGGCCCCATCTCACACGGGAGGGCCACCACCGACTCCAAAAACGAGGGGGCCCTGACAAGAGTGAGGGACACCAAAGACCCCAACGCAGAGGGGCAAATGTCACAAAGTGAAGGGCCCCCACCCACCGTAACACAGAGGTGGGGCCCCTACATGGTGAGGGCCCCACGACCCAACACGGGGTGGCCCATGTCACAGAGTGACGGCCCCATGACCCAACCGAGGGGGCCCATGTCACAGAGAGAGGGGCCCCACCGACTCCAAAAACAAAGGGGGCCCACGTCCAAAGTGAGGGCCCCCACCCACCCCAAAACAGAGGTGGCCCTTTCCAGAGTGAGGGGCCAACACGACCCCAACACGGAGGTCCCCAGCACAGGGAAGGTCACCACGACTCCAAAGGGGGGTGGAGATTTACAAAATAGGGCCACCACCGACTCGATCGCAGAAATGGCCCATGTAAAAGGTGAGTGCCCATAGATCCAAACAGAGGTGGGCCCCTATACAGAGTAAGGGCCACCCCAGATGCCAACAGAAGGTGGCCCATGCCCGAGAGTGAGGGCCACCATTGACTCCCAAAACAGTGGGATCCCATGTCACAGAGTGAGTGGGAACCCCCGACCACAACACGAGGTGGCCCCAGTCCCGAGTGAAACCCCCCGACTCCAACCAGGGTGGCCATGTCACAGAGGGCACCCCAAGACCACAATACAGAGGGGGCCCATGTCACATAGTGAGGGGGGCCCCCACCGACTTCAAACCCGAGGTGGCCATGCACAGAGGGCCACGCCGACGCCAGCACTGAGGTGGCCCATTTCCCCGATGAGTGACACCATGACTCCAAACGGGGTCCAGTCACAAATGACGGGCCCCCACTGACCCCAAAAAAGGGGGATGGGTGGGGGGCCCCCTGACCCCAAAAAAAGAAAGGGGCCACCACTGACCCAAAAGGGTGGCCCTGCCAGAGTGAGACCTCACTGACCCAAAAAGGAGGTGGCCCTGTCTCGAGTGAGTGCCAGACAGACTCCCAAACAAGGTTGACCATGTCATAGAGTGAGAGCGAAAAAGACCCAACAGGAGGGGGCCCATGCCAGAGTGAGGGCCCCATCGACTCCCAAAAAAGAGGGGGCCCATGTACAGGTGAGTGCACCCCGACCCCCAACACGAGGTGGCCCCTTTTCACAGATGAAGGTCTCCCCGGTCCAACACAGGGGGCCCCTTGTAAAAAGTGAAGGTCTCCCCCGGGCCCAACACAGAGGTGACCCATGTCAAGAGGGCCACCACCGAACTCAAAACAGAGGGGCCCCAAAATTTTTTCCCCCGTGGGGCCCCCCCAACGACACAACAAGACTTGGCCCCTGTCACTAGGAGGCACCCCCGACCCCCAAAACGAGGTGGCGCTGTCACAGAGGGCCCCCGACGACCCCAAAACCGAGGGGCCAAATTTCACAGAGTAGGCCCCCCTACTCCAACCGGAGTGCCCATGCCAAAGTGGGGGGCCCCCATATTAACAAGGAGGTGGCCCATGCACAGAGTGAGGTCACATGACCCCAAAAGGGAGGTGGGGGAAGTACAGAGTAATTCCTCCACTGACTCCAACACAGAGGTGGCCCAGTACAAACGAGGGATACACCGCCTCACACAAATTGACCCATGTCGAGGTGAGGGCCACCCCAGACTCCAATGCAGAGGTGGCCCATGTCAGAGAGTGAGGGCCCCAAAAGAGCCAACAGGGAAGTGGCCATGTCCAGAGTGAGGGCCACCGCGACCCAAAAATAGAGGTGGCCCATGTCAAGAAAAGGGGGCCCCCGACAACAACAAAGAGGGGGCCCCCTGCACAGAGTGAGGGGCACAACCGACCCCAAACGGGGGCCAATGTAACAAAGTGAGGGCCCCCACCCACTCAAAACAGAGGTGGCCCCTGTCACGAGTGGGGCCACCACATACTCAACACGAGGTGGCCCATTCACATAGTGAGGACCCCCGCAGGCCCAACACAGAGGTGGCCCATGTTTCAGAGTGAGGGGCATACCGACCCAAAACGAGATGGCCCCTGTCACAGAGTGAGGGGCCATTTTTTTTGACCTCAACAGAGGAGGCCAAAGCACAAAGGAGGGACAGAACAACTCAAACACAGGATGGCCCCCCCCGTCACGAGTGGGGCCACCAACGGGGAACACGGGGTGGCCCCTTTCACAGGTGAAGGCCGCCACCCACCCCAACCAGGGTGGCCCGTGCAATAGTAAGGCCACCCTGACCCCCCCCAGGATGTGGCCATTCACAAGTGATTGCCACTACCCACTCCAACACAGAGGGGGCCCCGTCAAGGAGAGGGCCCCCAAAACCTCAACAAAAAAAGGGGGGCCCTGTACAGAGTGAGGGCCACCCCCGACTTTAAGACAGTTGTGGTCCATGTCGAGAGGGGGACCACCCAAAACCCCCAAAACCGAGGGGGCCCACGGCGCGAGTGAGGGCCACAAACCCACCCCCAAAACGAGGGTTTCGCAAGTCACAAGGGCAACCCCCCACCTCAAAACAGAGATGGCCCATTCACAGATTAGGGGCCCAAAACAGACTCCCAAAACCAAAAGGTGGCCCTGTCACAGAGGGCCCCCACCGACCCCCAAAACGTGGGGATATGTCACAGAGTGAGGGGACACGACTCCCAACCAGAGGTGGCCCATGTCACAGGGGGCCACCACCGACAAAACCAAAAATGGCCCTGTCATATATGAGGGCCACCCGCGACCCCCTGCACAGTGGCGATGTCACAGAGGGGCCCCCACCACCCCAAAAAAGAAATTTGGGTTAAAGTACGATGAGGGCCACCCCCGACTCCATCATGGGTGTGGCCCATGTTACAGAGTGAGGGCCACCATGACCCCCGCGCGGAGGTGGGGCCCTGTCACAGAGTGAGGGCACCAGACCCCCCAAAACGGAGTGGCCCATGGCACAGAGTGAGGGCCTCCACAGACTCCAAACAGAGGTGGGCCCTGTGAAAAAGTGAAGGCCCCAAAACGCCCCGAGAGAGGAGCAAATGTCCAGGTGAGGGCCCATTGTCTCCAACATAGAGGTGGGGCCCCTGTCCAAGAGTGGGGGCACCACCGACCACAACACGGAGGTGGCCCTGTCACACGTTAGGGCCACCCCGACCCCAACACAGAGGGTGGGCCATGTCACGGAGCGAGGGCCCCACCGACCCAAACACAAGGGGCCATTCACAAATGAGGACAGAAGTCTCCCACCAGAGATGGCTCTGTCACAGAGTGAGGGCCAACACGACACTCAAAGGGGCCCCTTTTCACCGAGTGAAAGGGCCACCACCGACCCCAACAAGGTTGGCCCATGACACAGGTGAGGGCCCCCCCAGACTTTAAAAAACCGGAGGGTTTCATGTGTCAAGAGAGAGGGCCACCACAGACCCCAAACAGGGTGGCCCCTGTACAAGTGAAGGCCCCCCACCGCTCTAACACGAGGGGGCCCATGTCCAGAGGGCCCCACCGACCCAAACGAGGTGGCCCTGTCCAAGGGGTTTTAGGGCCACCACTGACTCCCCAACACGGGGGAGGGGGCCCTTCCCGGGGAGTGAGGGCCACCCTGCCCCAACACAGGGTGGCCCAAAGTCAAGAGTAGGGGCACCCCTGACCCCCAAAAGGCAGGTGGGGCAGTCACAGAAAGGGCCACCATACTAAACAAGAGGGGGCCCCCTGTCACAGATGAGGGCCTCTACCGACCCCCAACACAGAGATGGCCCAAGTCAGCGAGAGGGGGCCACCACCACTCTACACAGAGGGGCCCATTCATTAGTAGGGCCAACCCGGCCCCCCAAAACAGTTTTTGCCCCTGACCAGAGTGATGGGTCCACCGACTCCAATACAAGGGGCCATGTCACAGGTGAGGGCCCCAACACCCAGCACAGAGGAGGTCCATGTCCAGAGGGGACCCCGACTTCAACACAGACTGGGGCCCATGTCACAGAGTGAGCGCCACACCCACCCCCCAAAACATAGGGGCCCCTGTCACAAGTGAGGGCCCCTGCGACTAAACACAGAGGGGCCCCCCTATCACAGAGTGGGGGGCCCAACCGATCCCAAAACGAGGTGCCCTGTACAGAGTGGGGGGACCCGGGCCAAAAACAGAGGAGGGCCCACTCAAGAGTTAGGGGCACCCACACCCAACACAGAATAGCCCCTGTACGAGTGAGGGCCCCCACCGACCCCCAAAAACAGAGGAGGGCCCAAAGTCACAGAGTGTTCGCCACACCGACCCAACACAGAGGTGGCCCATGCCCCAGATGAAGGCGACCACCGACTCCAAACAGATGACCCCTGTACAGAGTGAGGGCCACCCCGACCCCAAACACAGGGAGGCCCATGTCCCAGAGAGAGGACACCACCGACTCCAAACAGGGTGGCCCACGTACAGAGTGAAAGCCCCCACCCCCTTAACGCGGGGAGGCCCATGCACGGTAGGGCCACCACCGACTCCAACCAGAGGGGGCCATGCAAAAAGATAGGGCCACCCGACTCCAACGCAGAGGTTGCCCATGTGAAAGAGTGAGGGTCTCCACCGACCGCAACACTGAGGAGGCACATGTCACAGAGTGAGGGAAACCACCGACCCCAACACGGACGTGGAACATGTCACAGAGTGAAGGCCACCACCGACCCCAACACAGAGGTGGCCCATGTCACAGAGTGAGGGCCGCCACCAACTCCAACACAGAGGTGGCCCATGTCACTGAGTGAGGGCCACAACCGACTTCAACTCAGAGGTGGCCCATGTCACAGAGGGCCACCACCGACTTCAGCACAGAGGTGGCCCATATCACTGAGTGAGGGCCGCTACCGACTCCAACACAGAGGTGGCCCATGTTAGAGAGTGCGGTCCACCACAGACCCCAACAGGGAAGTGGAGCATGCCACAGAGTTAGGGTCACCACTGATCCCAACACAGAGGTGGCCCATGTCACAGAGTGAGAATCACATCTGACCCCAACAGGGAGGTAGAGCATGTCACAGATTAAGGGCCACCACTGGCTCAAACACAGAGGAGGCCCATGTCACATAGTGAGGGCCTCCACAGACTCCAACACAGAGGTGGCCCGTGTCACAGAGTGTAGGCCACAAGAGACATCAACAGAGAGGTGGCCCATGTCACAGAGTGGGGGCCACCACCGACTGCAACAGAGAGGTGGCCCATATCATACAGTGAGTGCCACCACCGACCTCAACACAGAGGAGGCCCATGTCACAGATTAAGGGCCCCCACCGACTCCAACACAGAGGTGGCCAATGTCACAGAGTGAGGGTCACCACCCACACACAGAGGTGGCCCATCACGCAGAGTGAGCGCCACCACCGACCGCAACACTGAGGTGGCCTATGTCACAGAGTGAGGGCCACCAGTGGCCCTAACGCAGAGGTGGCCCATGTCACAGAGTGTGGGCTCCCACCGACTCCAACTCAGAGGTGGCCAATGTTACAGAGTGAGGGCCACCACCGACCTCAAGACAGAGGTGGCCCATGTGACAGAGTAAGGGCCACCACTGACTCCAACACAGAGGTGGCCCATGTCACAGAGTGGGGGCCACCACAGGCCCCAGTTACACAACAAGAGTCTTGCAAGAGTCATGGCTACTCTACAGTTACACAACAAGAGTCTTGCAAGAGTCATGGCTACTCTACAGTTACACAACAAGAGTCTTGCCAGAGTCATGGCTTCTCTGCAGTTTGATCTAATTTCTTTATATGGGATAAACGTTCTTTGAGCAGCATGTATAGTGTTCAGAAAACTGTCATATTGATAGCTCACTTCGTTACCCCAGTCAACAGATGATAAGTGTTCTCTAAGCCCATCGTAATCTGCTAAGCGAAAATCTGGGACTGTTACTGAGTTATCGCTACTACCGTACTTCCATTCAATGCTAAATGTAATTTATTTGTGGTCGCAAGCACCCAGTACCTATGAAATTTCTAAATTAATAACAAGGGATTCATTGTTTGCCAGAACTAAGTCAAGCAGGTTATTTCCCCTTGTAGGTTCTGTCACAAACTGCTTCAAAAACAATCCTGAACTACTTCTAAGAAGTCGTATGATTCTATATTCCCAGTCAAGAAATTCCAATCAGTATGACTAAAGTTAAAGTCTCCTAGAATTACTACATTATCGTGCCTTGTGGCCTTAACAATTTCCTCCCATAGTAGTCTCCCTTGGTCCCTATCTAAGTTTGGGGGACGGTATATCACTCCTAAAATCAGTTTTTCATGCCCCTCTGAAAATTCTATCCAAACAGACTTTGTATGTGTTACTTCAGACTTAATACCCGTTTTTATGCAACAGTTCAAGCGATCTCGGACATACAATGCCACCCCACCCCCCTTCCCGATACTTCTATCTACTTGGAACAATTTAAAACCCTGAATATGACATTCCGCAGGCATGTCCCGACTTTTTGAATTAAACCACGTCTCAGTTAAGGCAAATACTTCAATGTTACCTGCACTAGCAACTAATCTCAACTCATCCATCTTATTCCTAGCACTACGGCAATTACCATAAATAACATTGAAAGACTCTCCTTTCTCTTTAACCCTTCCTGCTCATATCTGTTTTTCTACTAAACCTATTACTGTCCTTATCACCCAAAGTCCCTGGCTTTTCAATGTCTACCTCGTTCTGCTTATTACTAGTTCCCCTAGAACTCGTAATATACTACACTGGGACTTCACTGTTTTCCTGCCAAAACCCAGTAGTCGACTCACATTCGTCGGGTAGCACTGAGAATGTATTAGATGTTTCCACAACAGTTTCCACGGCAGTCTCTTTCTTCTTCATCGTTTCTACCTTTCCATTCGTCTTCTTGATCGTCAACTTCGTTCCCTGCTGTCCAGCCATTAACCAGTTTCCCTTCTTGACCTGAGGACTCAAAACAGGAGAACTACTACGAATCTTCTTGTTTTCCTCGGTAAGTCGCCGAATCTCCACCTTCGCCAACCTCAATTCTTCCTTAAGCTGTTGGTAAAGTTGCTGGATGGAGGGCATCTCGCTTAATTCGTAGAGAGAGCGCAAACAGGTCTTCACAGAGCTAAGTACACGTCAACACTGCGCAAAAGCCAACTCAATCAGGAGCTACTGCGCAGCACGTCCGGACGGCCCAATAGCGATGCGATCACTTCTTACACTACACTTGTTACACTACAAGAGTCTTGTCAGAGTCATAACTACTCTACAGTTACACTACAAGAGTCTTGTCAGAGTCATGGCTACTCTACAGTTACACTACAAGAGTCTTGTCAGAGTCTTGGCTACTCTACAGTTACACTACAAGAGTCTTGTCAGAGTCATGGCTACTCTACAGTTACACTACAAGAGTCTTGTCAGAGTCATGGCTACTCTACAGTCACTCTACAAGAGCCTTGTCAGAGTCACGGCTACACTACAGTTACACTACAAGAGCCTTGTCAGAGTCACGTCTACTCTACTGTTACACTACAAGAGTCTTTTCAGAGTCATGGCTACTCTATAGTCACACTACAAGATTCTTGCTAGTGTCATATCTACTCTACAGTTACACTACGAAAGTCTTGTCAGAGTCTTGGCTACTCTACAGTTACGCTGCAAGAGTATTGCCAGAGTTATGGCTACTCTACAGTTACACTACAAGAGTCTTACCAGAGTCATGGCTACTCTACAGTTACACAACAAGAGTCTTGTTAGAGTCATGGCTACTCTACAGTTACACTACAAGAGCCTTTCCATAGCCATAACTACTCTACAGTTACACAACAAGAGTCTTGGCAGAGTCATGGCTAATCTACAGTTACACTACAAGAGCCTTGTCTGAGTCATTGCTACTCTACAGTTACACTACAAGAGTCTTGCCAGAGTCATGGATACTCTACAGTTACACTAAAAGAGTCTTGTCAGAGTCATGGCTTCTCTACAGTTTCACTTCACGACTCTTGCCCGAGTCATGGCTACTCTACAGCTGCACTACAAGAGTCTTGTCAGAGTCAGGGCTACTCTACAGTTACACTACAAGAGTCTTGTCAGAGTCATTGCTACTCTACAGTTACACTTCACGACTCTTGCCCGAGTCATGGCTACTCTACAGCTGCACTACAAGAGTCTTGTCAGAGTCAGGGCTACTCTACAGTTACACTACAAGAGTCTTGCCCGAGTCATGGTTACTCTACAGTTACACTACAAGTGTCTTCTTAGAGTAATCTCTACTCTACAGTTACACTACAAGAGTCTTGTGAGAGTCATGGCAACTCTACAGTTACACTACAAGGGTCTTGCCAGAGTCATTGCTACTCTACAGTTACACTTCATGAGTCTTGTCAGAGTCATGGCTACTCTACAGTTACACTGCAAGAGTATTGTCAGAGTCATGGCGACTCTAGAGTTACGCTACAAGAGTCTTGCCAGAGTCATGGCTATTCTACAGTTACAGTACAAGAGTCTTGCCAGATTCATTGCTGCTCTACAGTTACTCTACAAGAGTCTTGTCAGAGTCATGGCTACTGCACAGTTACACTACAAGAGTCTTGCCAGATTCATTGCTACTCTACAGTTACTCTACAAGTGTTTTGCCACAGTGATGGCTACTCTACAGTTAAACTCCATGAGTCTTGCCAGAGTCATGGCTACTCTACAGTTACACTTCAGAGTCTTGTCAGAGTAATTGCTACTCTACAGTTACACTTAACGAGTCTTGCCAGAGTCATGGCTACTCTAGAGTTACACTACAAGAGCCCTGCCAGACTCATGGCAGCTCTACAGTTACACTACAAGAGTCTTGTAAGAGTCATTGCTACTCTACAGTTACACTACAAGAGTCTTGCCCGAGTCATGGTTACTCTTCAGTTACACTGCAAGAGTCTTGTCAGAGTCATAGCTACTCTACAGTTACGCTACAAGAGCCTTGTCAGAGTCATAGCTACTCTACAGTTACACTGCAAGAGTCTTGTCAGAGTCGTAGCTACTCTACAGTTACACTGCAAGAGTCTTGTCAGAGTCATGGCTACTCTACAGTTACACTGAAAGAGTATTGTCAGAGTCATGGCTACTCTAGAGTTACACTACAAGAGTCTTTTTACAGTCATCGCTTATTTTCAGTTACACTACATGAGTCTTGTCAGTGTTATTGCTACTCTAGAGTTACGCTACAAGAGTCTTGCCAGAGTCATAGCTACTCTACAGTTACAGTACAAGAGTCTTGTCAGAGTCATGGCTACTCTAAAGTTACACTACAAGAGTCTTGACAAAGTCATATCTACTCTTCAGTTACACTACAAGAGGCTTGTCAGAGTCATGGCTACTCTACAGTTACACTACAACAGGCTTGTCAGAGTCATGGCTACTCTACAGTTACACTACAAGAGGCTTGTCAGAGTCATGGCTACTCTACAGTTACACTACAAGAGTCTTGGCAGAGCCATTGCTACTCTACAGTTACACTACAAGAGTCTTTTCAGAGTCATGGCTACTCTACAGTCACACTACAAGAGTCTTGCTAGTGTCATGTCTACTCTACAGTTACACTTCAATGGTCTTGTCAGTGTCATGGCTACTCTACAGTTACACTACAAGAGTCTTGTTAGAGTCATGGCTACCCTACAGTTACACTACAAGAGCCTTGTTAGAGTCACGGCTACTCTACAATTACACTACAAGAGTCTTGTCAGAGTCATGGCTACTCTACAGTTACTCTACAAGAGCCTTCTCAGAGTCACGGCTACTCTACAGTTACACTATAAGAGCCTTGTCAGAGTCATGGCTACTCTACAGTTACACTGCAAGTCTTGCCAGAGTCAAGGCTACTCTACAGGTACACTACAAGAATCTAGACAGATTCATGGCTACTCTACAGTTACACTACAAGAGTCATGTCAGAGTCATGGTTATTGTACTGTTTCACTACAAGAGTCTTGCCAGAGGCATGGCTACCCTACAGTCACAACACAAAAGTCTTGTCAGAGTCATAACTACTCTACAGTTACACTACAAGAGTCTTGTCATAGTTATGGCTGCTCTATAGTAACAAAACAAGAGTCTTGCCAGAGTCTTGGCTACTCTACAGTTACACTACAAGAGTCTTGTCAGGGTCATGGCTACTCTAGAGTTACACTACAAGAGTATTTTTAGAGTCATGGCTACTCTACAGTTACACTACGAGAGTCTTGTCAGAGCCATGGCTACTCTACAGATACACTTCAAGAGTCTTGCCAGAGTCATGGCTACTCTACAGTTAGAAAACAAGAGTCTTGACAGTCATGGCTACTCTACAGTTACACTACAAGAGTCTTGTTAGAGTCATGGCTACTCTACAGTTACACTACAAGAGTCTTGCCAGAGTCATGGCTACTCTACAGTTACACTACAAGAGTCTTGCCAGAGTCATGGCTTCTCTGCAGTTTGATCTAATTTCTTTATATGGGATAAACGTTCTTTGAGCAGCATGTATAGTGTTCAGAAAACTGTCATATTGATAGCTCACTTCGTTACCCCAGTCAACAGATGATAAGTGTTCTCTAAGCCCATCGTAATCTGCTAAGCGAAAATCTGGGACTGTTACTGAGTTATCGCTACTATCGTACTTCCATTCAATGCTAAATGTAATTGATTTGTGGTCGCTAGCCAGAACTAAGTTAAGCAGGTTATTTCCCCTTGTAGGTTCTGTCACAAACTGCTTTCAAAAACAATCCTGAACTACTTCTAAGAAGTCGTATGATTCTAAATTCCCAGTCAAGAAATTCCAATCAGTATGACTAAAGTTAAAGTCTCCTAGAATTACTACATTATCGTGCCTTGTGGCCTTAACAATTTCCTCCCATAGGAGTCTCCCTTGGTCCCTATCTAAGTTTGGGGGACGGAATATCACTCCTAAAATCAGTTTTTCATGCCCCTCTGAAAATTCTATCCAAACAGACTTTGTATGTGTTACTTCAGACTTAACACCCGTTTTTATGCAACAGTTCAAGCGATCTCGGGCATACAATGCCACACCACCCCCCTTCCCGATACTTCTATCTACTTGGAACAATTTAAAACCCTGAATATGACATTCCGCAGGCATATCCCGACTTTTGGAATTAAACCACGTCTCAGTTAAGGCAAATACTTCAATGTTACCTTCACTAGCAACTAATCTCAACTCGTCCATCTTATTCCTAGCACTACGGATATTAGCATAATAAACATTGAAAGACTCTCCTTTCTCTTTACCGTTCCTGCTCATTTCTGTTTTTCTACTAAACCTATTACTGTCCTTATCACCCAAAGTCCCTGGCTTTTCAATGTCTACCTCGTTCTGCTTATTACTAGTTCCCCTAGAACTCGTAATATTACTACACTGGGACTTCACTGTTTTCCTGCCAAAACCCATACCACTAACTATTCCTAGTTTAAAGTCCTAACTGCTCCCTCCACTGCAGTTGCCAGTGCTACCACCCCAGACCTAGATAAGAGAACCCCATCCCTGGCATACATGTCATTTCCGCCATTGAAGAGGTCCCAGTTGTCAATGAATGTTACAGCATTTTCCTTACAGTATTTGTCCAGCCACCAATTGACACCAATCGCCCTGGACAACCATTCATTTCCAACTACCCTCCTTGGCAAAATACCACATATGACAGGGTTCCCACCCTTACTTCTAATTATTTCTATTGCTGACCTATACCTGCTAATCAGGTCTTCACTCCTACGTCTGCCAACATCGTTGCCTCCAGCACTGAGACAGATAATAGGATTGCTCCCATTACCTCTCATGATGTCATCCAGACGGCTAACAATATCCTCCATCCCAGGCCCAGGAAAGCAAACTCTCTGTCTCCTACTCCTGTCCTTCAAGCAGAACGCCCTATCCATATACCTAACTTGGCTATCCCCAACAACAACAATATTCTTACCTTCCTTGATGTCGTTCGTCGTGACGTTCCCAGTAGTCGACTCACATTCGTTGGGTAGCACTGAGAATGTATTAGATGTTTCCACAACAGTTTCCACGGCAGTCTCTTTCTTCTTCATCGTTTCTACCTTTCCATTCGTCTTCTTGATCGTCAACTTCGTTCCCTGCTGTCCAGCCATTAACCAGTTTCCCTTCTTGACCTGAGGACTCAAAACAGGAGAACTACTACGAATCTTCTTGTTTTCCTCGGTAAGTCGCCGAATCTCCACCTTCGCCAACCTCAATTCTTCCTTAAGCTGTTGGTAAAGTTGCTCGATGGAGGGCATCTCGCTTAATTCGTAGAGAGAGCGCAAACAGGTCTTCACAGAGCTAAGTACACGTAAACACTGCGGAAAAGCCAACTCAATCAGGAGCTTCTGCGCAGCACGTCCGGACGGCCCAATAGCGATGCGATCACTTCTTACACTACACTTGTTACACTACAAGAGTCTTCTCAGAGTCATAACTACTCTACAGTTACACTACAAGAGTCTTGTCAGAGCCATGGCTACTCTACAGTTACACTACAAGAGTCTTGTCAGAGTCTTGGCTACTCTACAGTTACACTACAAGAGTCTTGTCAGAGTCATGGCTACTCTACAGTTACATTACAAGAGTCTTGTCAGGGTCATGGCTACTCTACAGTTACTCTACAAGAGCCTTGTCAGAGTCACGGCTACACTACAGTTACACTACAAGAGCCTTGTCAGAGTCACGTCTACTCTACAGTTACACTACAAGAGTCTTTTCAGAGTCATGGCTACTCTATAGTCACACTACAAGATTCTTGCTAGTGTCATATCTACTCTACAGTTACACTACGAAAGTCTTGTCAGAGTCTTGGCTACTCTACAGTTACGCTGCAAGAGTATTGCCAGAGTTAAGGCTACTCTACAGTTACACTACAAGAGTCTTACCAGAGTCATGGCTACTCTACAGTTACACAACAAGAGTCTTGTTAGATTAATGGCTAATCTACAGTTACACTACAAGAGCCTTTCCATAGCCATAACTACTCTACAGTTACACAACAAGAGTCTTGGCAGAGTCATGGCTACTCTACAGTTACACTACAAGAGTCTTGCCAAAGTCATGGTTACTCTACAGTTACACTACAAGAGTCTTGTCAGTGTCATTGCTACTCTACAGTTTCACTTCAAGACTCTTGCCCGAGTCATGGCTACTCTACAGTTACACTACAAGAGTTTTGTCAGAGTCATGGATACTCTACAGTTACACTACAAGTGTCTTGCCAAAGTCATGGATACTCTACGGTTACACTACAAGAGTCTTGCCCGAGTCATGGCTACTCTTCAGTTACACTACAAGAGTCTTGTCAGAGTCATGGCTACTCTACAGTTACACTACAAGAGTCTTGCCAGAGTCATGGCTACTCTACAGTTACACTACAAGAGTCTTGTCAGATTCATGGCTACTCTACAGTTACACTACAAGAGCCTTGTCAGAGTCACGGCTCCTCTAAAGATACACTACAAGAAACTTGTCAGAGTCATGGCTACTCTACAGTTACACTAAAAGAGTCTTGTCAGAGTCATGGCTACTCTACAGTTACACTACAAGAGTCTTGTCAGAGTCATGGCTACTCTACAGTTACACTAAAAGAGTCTTGTCAGAGTCATTGCTACTCTACAGTTACACTACAAGAGTCTTTTCAGAGTCATGGCTACTCTACAGTCACACTACAAGAGTCTTGCTAGTGTCATGTCTACTCTACAGTTACACTTCAAGGGTCTTGTCAGAGTCATGGCTACTCTACAGTTACACTACAAGAGTCTTGTTAGAGTCATGGCTACTCTACAGTTACACTACAAGAGCCTTGTTAGAGTCACGGCTACTCTACAGTTACACTACAAGAGTCTTGTCAGAGTCATGGCTACTCTACAGTTACTCTACAAGAGTCTTGTCAGAGTCACGGCTACTCTACAGTTACACTATAAGAGCCTTGTCAGAGTCATGGCTACTCTACAGTTACACTGCAAGTCTTGCCAGAGTCAAGGCTACTCTACAGGTACACTACAAGAATCTAGACAGAGTTCATGGCTACTCTACAGTTACACTACAAGAGTCATGTCAGAGTCATGGTTATTGTACTGTTTCACTACAAGAGTCTTGCCAGAGGCATGGCTACCCTACAGTCACAACACAAAAGTCTTGTCAGAGTCATAACTACTCTACAGTTACACTACAAGAGTCTTGTCATAGTTATGGCTGCTCTATAGTAACAAAACAAGAGTCTTGCCAGAGTCTTGGCTACTCTACAGTTACACTACAAGAGTCTTGTCAGGGTCATGGCTACTCTAGAGTTACACTACAAGAGTATTTTTAGAGTCATGGCTACTCTACAGTTACACTCAAGAGTTTGTCGTGCATGGTTACCTACAGTTAACCCACAAGTGTCTTGCCCGGTCATGGTTCTCTACAGCTCACTACAAAAGTCTTGTCAGTGTCATGGTACCTACAGTTACACTACAAGGTTTGCAGTGTCATGGTTCTCTCAGTTAATTTGCGGTCTTGCCAGGTTTCTATTTACAGTTACCTACAGGTCTTGACAGAGTCATGGCTACTCTAAGTTACTACAAGAGCCTTGCCCGGGCCTGGCTCTCTACGTTTCACTAAAAGAGTCTTGTCAAAATATGGCTTTTTTTTCAGTTACGCTTCACTAGTCTTGCCACAGTCATGGCTACTCTGGAGTTCATTCAAGGTCTTGTAGGTCGTGGGTATCTACGCTCTTACAGAGTTTGTGAGTCCTGGTACTTACCTTCACTACAAGAATCTTTTTTAGGTCATAATCTCTAAGTTACACTACAAGGTCTTGTCAGATCCAGGCTTCTCTACAGTTTCACTACAAAAATCTTGTCGAGTTGGATCTAAGTTAACTACAAGAGTCTTTTCAAGTCTGGCTTCTACAGTTACACTAAAAGCCTTGCAAGTCCGGCTACTCTACAGTTAACTACAAAAGCTTGTTAGAGTTTGGCTCTTTACGTTACACTACAAGGTTTGTCAGTGTCTGGTTACTCTCAGTTAAACCCACAATGTCTTGCCCGGTCATGGGTTCTTACACTTTTCCTACAAGGTCTTGTCGTGTCATGGCTATTCAGTTACATACAAGAGTTTTCAGGTCATGGCTACTTACAGTTACACTTTGCGGTCTTGCCCAAAATCATCTCTATTTTACAGTTTAAATACAAGAGTCTTTCAGAGTCTGGTTTTACAGTTCACTACAAGGCCCTTTCCCTGTCATGGTACTCTAAGTTAATAAAAGGTCTTGTCAGCGTATGGTTCTTTCAGTTTCTTACAAAAGTCTTGTAGAGTCATGGTACTATACAGTCACAATACAAAAGCTTGCAAGTATAACTACTTACAGTTACACAACAAGAGTCTTGTCAGAATCGGCTACTCTACAGTTGAATACAAGAGTCTTGTCAGAGTATGGCTACTCACAGTTTTCACTGCAAGGTCTTGTCAGAGTCATGCTATTACAGTTACGCTCAAAAGGGTTTGTCAGAGTCATAGCACTCTTTAGTTCACACAGGTCTTGTCGAGTCATGGTTATACAGTACACTGCAAGAGTCTTTTCAGATCATAGCTACTCTACAGTTCGCTACAAGAGTTTGTCAGAGTCATGTATTACAGTAAACTGCAAAAGCTTTGTCAGGTCATAGCTACTCTACAGTTACATGCAAAGTCTTGTCAGCGTCATAGTATCTACGTTACACTGCAAGAGTTTTCAGAGTCATGGTACTCTCAGTTCACTGAAAGAGTATTTTCAGAGTTCATGGTTTAGAGTTACACTACAAGAGTTTTTTAGAGTCATCGCTTTTTTAGTTCACAGAGTCTTGTCGGTCATTGCTTATCTAGAGTTTTTTTACAAGAGTTTGCCAGGTCTTGCTACTTAAAATTACAGTACAAGGTGTTGTCAGAGTCATGGTATCTTCAGTTCATACAAGGTTTGGCAGGGTATGGCTACTTCGTTACACTACAAGAGTTTGGCAGAGCCTTGTACTTACGTTACATTTTTTAAGGTTTTTCAGAGTCATGGTACTCTACAGCACACTACAAGAGTTTGTAGTGTGTGTCTTTTTACTCTACATTCCTTCAAGGTCTTGTCAGAGTTGGGGACTCTACAGTTACATACGAGAGTTTGTCGAGTCATGGCTACCCCACAGTTCATACAAGAACCCTTTTCAGAGTCACGGCTTCTTCAATTACACTACAAGAGTCTTATCAAAATTTGGTACTTACGTTACTTACAAGAGCCTTGTCAGAGTCACGGCTACTCTTCTTACACTAGAAGGCCCTTGTCAGAGTCAGATCTACTCCACAGTTACACTGCAAGTTTGCCAGAGTCTGGCTACTCTACAGGTGCATACAAGAATCAGACGATTCATGGTACCACAGTCAAAACCCAAAAAATCTTGTCAGAGTCAAAATTACAGTTACACTACAAAAAGTCTTTTCATAGTATGGGTGCTCTACAATAACAAAAAAAGAGTCTTTCCAGAGTCTTTGGACTCTACAGTTACACTACAAGAGTTTTTTAGAGTCTGGTTACTTACGTTGCATACGAGGTCTTTCAGACCTTGGCTATTACGTTACTTTCCAGAGTTTTGCAGAGGTGGTACTCTACAGTTCATCAAGGTTTTTTTCGAGTATGGTACTTACAGTTACCTACAAAAGTCTTTCCAGAGTCCCTGGCTACTCAAGTTTCACTACAAGAGTTTTTTGTTGAGTCATGGTATCTAAGTTACACTACAAGGTTTTTCAGTGTCATGGCTACTCTAATTTTCACTTAAGGCCCTTTCCCGAGTAGGCTACCTACAGTTACATAACAAGAGGCGCCAAAGTCCTCGCAACTCTACAGTTCCCCTTTAGGTTTACCCCGTCATGGCTTATCTACAGTTACATACAAGAGTCTTGCAGAGTCATAGTTTGTCAGTTACAAAAACAAGAGTCTTTTCAGAGATTCCTCTTACAGTTTTTCACTTCACGACTCTTGCCCCCGGCAGGTACTTACAGTTACTACAAAGTCTTTCGGCATTGCTACTTACAGTTACTCTTCACGACTCTTACCCGAGTCTAGTACTTCAGTTCACTCAAAAGTCTTTCCCGAGTCATTGTCGTGCAGTTACACTTTGACTCTTACCCGATATGGTACTTCAGTTACATCAAGAGCTTGTCAGAATCGTGGTACTCTTTATTTACCTTCAAGAGTCTTGTCAGGTCATAAACTACCTACATTTACATAAAAGGTTTGTCAGGTCATAGTCTCTACATTTAACTACAAGATCTTGTCAGAGTCATGCTACTCTACGTTCACTACAAATGTCTTGTTAGAGTAATAACAATTCTACAGTTACACTACAAGGTCTTCTCAGAGTCATGGTGCTTTCAGTTACATGCAAGAGTATTTTCAGAGCCAGGCTACTCTACAGTTACACTAAAAGGTTTTGTCAGGTCATTGGTCTCTAGGTTACACTACAAGAGTTAAGTAATGTCCATAAAACTGCGCAGGTTGTTAGTGACAGTTGTTAAGTAATGACCCTAAAAACTGCTGCAGGTTTTTTGTGACAGTTTTAAAAATGGCCATAATAATGCTGCGGTTGTTAGGACAGTAAGTAAGACCATAAAACACCCGGTTTTAGTGACATTAAGAAAGACTAATAATGCTGTAAGTTGTTATTGACGTTTTTAGTTCTAGAATTAAGCAAGATGCCCCCCCATCGAGCAACTTTACCAAAGCTTAAAAGGAAAAATTGAGGTTGGCGAATATGAAATTCGGTGACGACGAGGAAAACAAAAAGGGTTTGGATAGTCCCCTGTTTTGAGTCCTCAGGGCAAGAAGGAAAATGGTCAGTGGCTGGACAGCAGGGAAAGAAGTTGAGATCAAGAAGACAAAGGGGAAAGGGAGAAACGAGAAGAAAAAAGAGCGCCGTGGAAACTGTTGTGGAAACATTAATCTTTCTCAGTGTACCCGCGAATGTGAGTCGACTACTGGGAACGTCCGACGAAAGACATTAAGGGGTAAATATTGTTTTTTTTGTTGTGGATAGCCAAGTTTGGATTGGATAGGGCGTTCTGCATGAAAGGGCAGGAGTAGGAGACAGAGTGTTTGCTTTCCGGGGGGGGGATGGAGGATATTGTTGCCCTCTGGATGACATCATGAGAGGTAATGGGGCAATCTTTTACTGTTCAGTACTGGAGGGAACGATGTTGGCAGATGTAGGAGTGAGGACCCGATTAGCAGGTATAGGTCAGCAATAGAAATAATTAGAAGTAAGGGTGGGAACCCTCTCATATGTGGTATTTTGCCAAGGAGGGGAGTTGGAAATGAATGGTTGTCCAGGGCAATTGGTGTCAATTGCTGGCTGGACAAATACTGTAAGGAAAATGCAGTAACATTCATTGACAACTGGGACCTCTTCTATGGCAGAAATGACATGTATGCCAGGGATGGGGTTCACTTATCTAGGTGTGGGGAGGGAGCACTGGCAACTGCAGGGGAGGGAGCAGTTAGGACTTTAAACTAGGAATAGTTAGTGGTATGGGTTTTGGCAGGAATACAGTGAAGTCCCAGTGTAGTAATATTACGAGTTCTAGGGGATCTAGTAATAATAAGAACGAGATAGATATTGAAAAGCCAGGGACCTTGGGTGATAAGGGCAGTAATAGGTTTAGTAGAAAAATAGAAATGAGCAGGAAGGGTAAAGAGAAAGGAGAGTCTTTCAATATTTATTATGCTAATTGCCGTAGTGCTAGGAGTAAGATGGACGAGTTAAGAGTAGTTGCTAGTGTAGGTAACATTGATGTATTTGCCTTAACTGAGACGTGGTTTAATTCCAAAAGTCGGGACATACCTGTGGAATGTCATATTCAGGGTTTTAAATTGTTCCAAGAAGATAGAAGTATCGTGAAGGGGGGTGGGGTGGCATTGTATGTCCGAGATCGCTTGAACTGTTGCATAAAAACAGGTATTAAGTCTGAAGTAACACATACAGAGTCTGTTTGGATAGAATTTTCAGAGAGGCATGAAAAACTGATTTTAGGAGTGATATACCGTCCCCCAAACTTAGATAGGGACCAAGGGAGACTACTATGGGAGGAAATTGTTAAGGCCACAAGGCACGATAATGTAGTAATTCTAGGAGACTTTAACTTTAGTCATATTGATTGGAATTTCTTGACTGGGAATTTAGAATCATACGACTTCTTAGAAGTATTTCAGGATTGTTTTTTGAAGCAGTTTGTGACAGAACCTACAAGGGGAAATAACCTGCTTGACTTAGTTATGGCAAACAATGAATCCCTTGTTAATAATTTAGAAATTTCAGAGGAACTGGGTGCTAGCGACCACAAATCAATTACATTTAGCATTGAATGCAAGTACGATAGTAGCGATAACTCAGTAACAGTCCCAGATTTTCGCTTAGCAGATTACGATGGGCTTAGAGAACACTTATCATCTGTTGACTGGGATAACGAAGAGAGCTATCAATATGACAGTTTTCTGAACACTATACATGCTGCTCAAAGAGCGTTTATCCCATATAAAGAAATTAGATCAAATAGAAATGACCCAAAATGGATGAATAATAGGCTCAAATATCTACTAGGCATAAGAAAGGAATTTATAGGCGTATCAAAAGAGGTGAGGGTCATCTTATGAATCAGTATATTGACATTAAGAGGGACATTAAAAAGGGGATAAGAAAAGCTAAAAGGGACTATGAACTTAAAGTTGCTAGGGATTCTAAAACTAACCCAAAAAGTTTTTTCCAGGTCTATAGAACAAAAGTTAGAGATAAGATAGGTCATCTTAAAAATAACTATGGGCACCTTACTGACAAAGAAATGAAATGTGCTTGATTTAAATAATATTTTCTCTCAGTTTTTACACAATAAGACACTAACAATATTCCAGTAATTAATTTTTACAGTGGGCTAGAAGAAGATAAATTATGTAACATCACAGTCACTAGTGAAATGATTGTGAAGCAGATAGACAGACTGAAGCAAAATAAGTCGCCGGGTCCTGATGAGGTTTTTTCAAGGGTTCTTAAGGAATGCAAAATGGAACTCTGTGAACCATTAACTAATGTTTTTAATTTATCTCTTCAAACAGGTGTAGTGTCTGATATGTGGAAGATGGCTAATGTAATTCCTATTTTTAAAACAGGGGACAAGTCGTTACCGTCAAATTATCGCCCAATAAGCCTGACCTCAATTTTAGGCAAATTACTAGAGTCAATTATAGCTGAGATTATAAGAAGCCATCTCGATAAAGCATAGCTTGATTAATGATACTCAGCATGGATTCACAAGAGGCCGGTCTTGTCTAACTAATTTATTAACTTTCTTCAGTAAAGCTTTTGAGGCTGTTGACCACAATAAAGAATTTGATATTATTTACTTAGATTTTAGAAAGGCTTTTGATAGAGTTCCGCACCATAGACTGTTAAAGAAAGTGGCAGCTCATGGCATTGGGGGAAAAGTGCTCTCGTGGATCGAGTCATGGCTCACTGACAGGAAGCAGAGAGTGTCCATAAATGGGGTTAAATCCGAGTGGGGATCTGTAACAGTCTTGGGCCCGTTGTTGTTTATAATATATATCAATGATCTTGATGAGGGAATTACTAGTGATATGAGCAAATTCGCCGATGACACAAAGATAGGTAGGATAATTGATTCAAACGTAGATGTTATGGAACTTCAGGAGGAATTAAACAAACTCTATTCTTGGTCAGAAAAGTGGCAGATGCAGTTCAATGTAGATAAATGCAAGGTTCTGAAGCTTGGGAGTGCCCATAACCCTAGTACTCATAAGTTAAATGATGTAGAACTTAGCCATACAGATTGCGAAAAGGACTTGGGGGTTATGGTGAGCAGCAACCTTAAACGAAGACAGCAATGCCTAAGCGTACGTAATAAGGCAAATAGATTACGGGGATTTATATCAAGAAGTGTAAGCAACAGAAGTCCAGAGGTCATACTGCAGCTTTATACATCATTAGTAAGGCCTCACCTAGATTATGCAGCTCAGTTCTGGTCTCCGTATTACAAAATGGACATAAATTCGTTAGAAAACATTCAGCGTAGGATGACTAAATTAATACATAGCATTAGAAATCTTCCTTATGAAGAAAGATTGAAGACTCTTAAGTTACATTCACTTGTTAGACGAAGAATGAGGGGAGACCTGATCGAAGTGTGTAAGTGGAAGATAGGTATTAATAAAGGGGATATTAATAAGGTCTTGAGGATGTCTCTCCAAGAGAGAACCCGCAGTAATGGATATAAATTAGATAAGTTTAGATTTAGAAAGGACATAGGAAAGTATTGGTTTGGGAAAAAGGGTAGTTGATGAGTGGAACAGTCTACCTAGTTGGGTTATTGAGGCTGGGACTTTGGGTAGTTTCAAATCTAGGTTGGATAAGTACATGAGTGGGAGGGGTTGGATTTGAGTGGGACTTTCACATCAGAGCTTATTTCTTGGGTGTCATTGAAAATTGGGTTGGGCAAATGTTTTGTTAGTGGGATGAATTGTAAAGGACCTGCCTAGTATGGGCCAGCAGGCCTCCAACAGTGCTCCTCCTTTCTTATGTTCTTATGTTCTTATGAGTCATGGCTACACTACAGTTACACTACAAGAGTATTGCCTGAGTCATGGTTATCCTACAGTTACAGTACAAGAGTCTTGCCAATTCATTGCTACTCTACAGTTACTCTACAAGTCTTGTCAGAGCCCATGGCTACTCTACAGTTACACTACAAGAGTCTTTTCAGTGTCATGGCTACTCTACATTTACACTAAAAAGAGCCTTGCCAGAGTCAGGGCTACTCTACAGTTACATAACAAGAGATTTTGCCAAAGTCATCGCAAACTCTACAGTTACACTTCAAGAGTCTTACCAAAGTCATGGCTTATCTACAGTTACAGTACAAGGGTCTTGCCAGAGTCATAGTATTGTACAGTTACAAAAAAAGAGTCTTTTCAGAGTCATTCCTACTCTACATTTACACTTCACGACTCTTGCCAAAGTCATGGCTACTCTACAGTTACACTACAAAAGTCTTGTCGAGTCATTGCTACTCTACAGTTACTTTTCTCACGACTCTTACCAGAGTCATAGCTACTCTAAGTTACACTACAATAGTCTGCCAGAGTCATTGCTACTGTGCAGTTACACTTCATGACTCTTACCCGAGTCATGGCTACTCTACAGTTTACACTACAAGAGTCTTGTCAGAATCGTGGCTACTCTTCATTTAAACCTTCAAGAGTCTTGTCAGAGTCATAGCTACTCTACATTTACACTACAAGATTTCTTGTCAGAGTCATAGCTACTCTACATTACACTACAAGAGCTGTCAGAGTCATGCCTACTCTACATTTTACACTACAAGTGTCTTGTTAGAGTAATAAAAATTTTCTACAGTACACTACAAGAGTCTTCTCAGAGTCATGGCTGCTCTTCAGTTACACTGCAAGAGTATTTTCAGAGCCATGGCTACTCTAAAAGTTACACTACAAGAGTTTTGGGTCAGTGTCATTGCTACTCTAGATTTAAACTACAAGATTTAAAGTAATGTCCATAATAACTGCTGCAGGTTGTTAGTGACATTTGGGTTAAGTAATGACCATAATAACTGCTGCAGGTTGTTAGTGACAGTTGTTAAATAATGACCATAATAACTGCTGCAGGTTGTTAGTGACATTTTAAGTAATGACCTAATAACTACCGCGGGTTTTGTTAGTGACATTTAAGAAAATGACCATAATAACTGCTGTAAGTTGTTATTGACAGTTGTTAAGTAATCTAGAATTGAAGCAAGATGCCCTCCATCGAGCAACTTTACCACCAGCTTAAGGAAGAATTGAGGTTGGCGAATATGGAAATTCGTGATGACCGGGAAAACAAAAAGATTTGGATTTAGTCCTCCTGTTTTGAGTCCTCAGGTCAAGAAGGGAAACTGGTCAGGGGCTGGACAGCAGGGAAAGAAGTTGACGATCAAGAAGACAAATGGAAAGGGTTTAGAAACGATGAAGAAGAAAGAGACTGCCGTGGAAACTGTTGTGGAAACATCTAATACATCTCAGTGCTACCCGACGAATGTGAGTCGACTACTGGGAACGTCACGACGAAAGACTTTAAAGGAAGGAAAGAATATTGTTGTTGTTGTGGATAGCCCAAGTTAGGTATATGGATAGGGCGTTCTGCATGAAGGACAGGAGTAGGAGACAGAGTGTTTGCTTCCTGGGCCTGGATGGAGGATATTGTTAGCCGTCTGGATGACATCATGAGAGGAAAAGGAGCAATCTTATTATCTGTCTCAGTACTGGAGGCAACGATGTTGGCAGATGTAGGAGTGAGGACCTGATTAGCGGGTATAGGTCAGCAATAGAAATAATTAGAAGTAAGGGTGGGAACCCTCTCATATGGTATTTTGCCAAGGAGGGGAGTTGGAAATGAATGGTTGTCCGGGGCAATTGGTGTCAATTGCTGGCTGGACAAATACTGTAAGGAAAATGCAGTAACATTCATTGACAACTGGGACCTCTTCTTTGGCAGAAATGACATGTATGCAGGGATGGGGTTCACTTTCTAGGTGTGGGGAGGGAGCACTGGCAACTGCAGGGGAGGGAGCAGTTAGGACTTTAAACTAGGAATAGTTAGTGGTAGGGGTTTTGGCAGGAATACAGTGAAGTCCCAGTGTAGTAATATTACGAGTTCTAGGGGATCTAGTAATAATAAGAACGAGATAATATTGAAAAGCCGGGGCCCTTTGGGGTGATAAGGGCAGTATAGGTTTAGTAGAAAAATAGAAATGAGCAGGAAGGGTAAAGAGAAAAGGGGAGTCTTTCAATATTTATTATGCTAATTGCCGGTTTGTGCTAGGAGTAAGATGGACGAGTTGAGAGTAGTTGCTAGTGTAGGTAACATTGATGTATTTGCCTTAACTGAGACGTGGTTTAATTCCAAAAGTCGGACATACCTGTGGAATGTCATATTCAGGGTTTTAAATTGTTCCAAGAAGATTTGAAATATCGTGAAGGGGGGTGGGTGGCATTGTATGTCCGAGATCGCTTTAACTGTTGCATAAAAACAGGTTTTTAAGTCTGAAGTAACACATACAGAGTCTGTTTGGATAGAATTTTCAGAGAGGCATGAAAAAACTGATTTTAGGAGTGATATTACCGTCCCCCCAAACTTTGATAGGGACCAAGGGACTCTATGGGAGGAAATTGTTAAGGCCACAAGGCACATAATGTAGTAATTCTAGGAGACTTTAACTTTAGTCATATTGATTGGGAATTTTTTTGACTGGGAATTTAGAATCATTAAAGACTTCTTTTGAAGATTTCAGGATTGTTTTTTGAAGCAGTTGTGACAGAACCTACAAGGGGAAATAACCTGCTTGACTTAGTTATGGCAAACAATGAATCCCTTGTTAATATTTAGAAATTTCAGAGGAACTGGGTGCTAGCGACCACAAATCAAATTTCATTTAGCATTGAATGCAAGTACGATAGTAGCGATAACTCAGTAAAAGTCCAGATTTTCGCTTAGCAGATTACGATGGGCTTAGAGAACACTTATCATCTGTTGACTGGGATAACGAAGAGAGCTATCAATATGACAGTTTTCTGAAACACTATACATGCTGCTCAAAGAGCGTTTATCCATATAAAGAAATTAGATCAATAGAAAAAGACCCAAAAGGATGAATAATAGGCTCAAATATCTACTAGGGCATAAGAAAGGAATTTATAGGCGTATCAAAAGAGTTTAGGGTCAAACTTATGAATCAGTATATTACATTAAGAGGGACATTAAAAAGGGATAAGAAAAGCTAAAAGGGGCTATGAACTTAAAGTGCTAGGGATTCTAAAACTAACCCAAAAGTTTTTTCCAGGTCTTTAGAACAAAAGTTAGAGATAAGATAGGTCATCTTAAAAAAACTATGGGCACCTTACTGACAAAGAGAATGAAATGTGCCCTTTATTTAAATAATATTTTCTTCAGTTTTTACACAATAAGACACTAACAATATTCCAGTAATTAATTTTTACAGTGGGCTAGAAGAAGATAAAATTATGTAACATCACAGTCACTAGTGAAATGATTGTGAAGCAGATAGACAGACTGAAGCAAAAATAAGTCGCCGGGTCCTGATGAGGTTTTTTTCAAGGGTTCTTAAGGAATGCAAAATGGAACTCTGTGAACCATTAACTAATGTTTTTTAATTTATCTCTTCAAACAGGTGTAGTGTCTGATATTGGAAGATGGCTAATGTAATTCCTATTTTTAAAACAGGGGACAAGTCGTTACCGTCAAATTATCGCCCAATAAGCCTGACCTCAATTGTAGGCAATTACTAGAGTCAATTATAGCTGAGATTATAAGAAGCCATCTCGATAAGCATAGCTTGATTAATGATACTCAGCATGGATTCACAAGAGGCCGGGCTTGTCTAACTAATTTATTAATTTCTTCAGTAAAGCTTTTGAGGCTGTTGACACAATTAAAGAATTTGATATTATTTACTTAGATTTTAGAAAGGCTTTTGATAGAGTTCCGCACCATAGACTGTTAAAGAAAGTGGGAGCTCATGGCATTGGGGGAAAAAATGCTCTCGTGGATCGAGTCATGGCTCACTGACAGGAAGCAGAGAGTGTCCATAAATGGGTTAAATCCGAGTGGGGATCTGTAACAGTCTTGGGCCCGTTGTTGTTTATAATATATATCAATGATCTTGATGAGGGAATTACTATGATATGAGCAAATTCGCCGATGACACAAAGAAGGTAGGATAATTGATTCAAACGTAGATGTTATGGAACTTCAGGAGGAATTAAACAAACTCTATTCTTGGTCAGAAAAGTGGCAGATGCAGTTCAATGTAGATAAATGCAAGGTTCTGAAGCTTGGGAGTGCCCATAACCCTAGTACTCATAAGTTAAATGATGTAGAACTTAGGGCCCTACAGATTGCGAAAAGGACTTGGGGGTTATGGTGAGCAGCAACCTTAAACGAAGACAGCAATGCCTAGCGTACGTAATAAGGCAAATAGATTACGGGGTTTATATCAAGAAGTGTAGCAACAGAAGTCCAAGGTCATACTGCAGCTTTATACATCATTAGTAAGGCCTCACCTAGATTATGCAGCTCAGTTCTGGTCTCCCTATTACAAAATGACATAAATTCGTTAGAAAACATTCAGCGTAGGGTGACTAAATTAATACATGCATTAGAAATCTTCCTTATGAAGAAAGATTGAAGGGCTCTTAAGTTCATTCACTTGTTAGACAAGAATGGGGGAGACCTGATCGAAAGGTTATAAGTGGAAGATAGGATTAATAAAAGGGGGAATTTAATTTAAAGGGTTTTTGGATGTCCCCAAGGGAACCCGCAAAAAATTAAAA
>NC_069444.1:1274624-1289831 GCF_026875155.1 Cherax quadricarinatus | reverse complement strand
TAGACACTTGAGCATCTCGTCTGAGCTGTAGCTTCTGACCTAACGTTGTACTGGTTTCTGTGTATTGTCACAGTCGGGTATTTTTTATGCTGAACTTAGATTCAGTATTATGGGAGTTTTGTGACTTTTGTGGAGGATCTGCTGATGGTCCTTGCTTAGTGTCGTTATATTATCTCCTTGTTCCTGATTCTGTGTCGCAGTTGCTTGTTGTATTGCTATTGGGCTTAGCATTCTTTTTATAGTTCAAGCAGACTGTTCTGATTGCCAGTTGGTCAAGAAGTTAGTTTATGTGAGGACTTTGTCAGTCACTTGTTTAAGTCTAGTTGAGTCGCAAGACATAGCGAACTACTTGGAGCACTTACACGCATACACAAACTTGTACATATTTGTAATATCTTATTAAATGTTAATGTACCAGACGGTACTTAAGAATTATAAATGTGATATGTGCTTTCAACACAATAATACTGTAAACGAGAGATGTGATATTATTTTGATTACTGTGATTAATTTAATTTAATTTGATAATATACCTCTAGACTTAATAAATTTATTAAATTTTAATTTCTCTAGTTAGTAGCCTACCAGTTGTAATCCTGAAGCACTATTGAATAATACTCAATTATAATGGATAATTGGACAAGGATGCTGACTACTTGTTACGAAAACCCAGTAACAGGCTGGATGCTAGAAGGGCAGTCCTTTCTAGTATTCCCTGGAGATCTCTAAGCTTTTAGAATCGCGTTTTTTGTAACACCATGTCACAGAGTGAGGGCCACCACCGACTTCAACACAGAGGTAGCCCATGTCACAGAGTGAGGGCCATCACGGACCCCAACACAGGGGAGGCCCAGGTCACAGAGTTAGGAACACCAACGACTCCAACACAGACGTGGCCCATGTAACAGAGTGAGGGCCACCACAGACCCCAGCACAGATGAGGCCCATCTCACAGAGTGTAGGCCACCACCGATTCCAACACAGAGGTTACCCATATGATAGAGTGAGGGCCACCACCTACCCCAAAACACAGAAGGCCCATGTCACAGAGTGAGGACCAACACCGACTCCAACACAGAATTGGCCCATATCACAGAGTGAGGGCCACCTCCGACTCCAATACAGAGGTGGCCCAAGTCACAGAGTGAGGGCCACCACCGACCCCAAAGCAGAGGAGGCCCATGTCGCAGAGTGAGGGACACCAACGACTCCAACACAGAGGTGGCCCATATCACAGAGTGAGAGCCACCACCGACACACAGAGGTGGCCTATGTCACAGAGTGAAGGCCACCGCCGACCCCAACACAGAGGTGGCTCGTGACACAGAGTGAGGGCCACCACCGACCCCAACACCGAGGTGGCCCATGTCACAGAGTGAAAGCCACAACCGACCCAAAAACAGAGGAGGCCCATGTCACAGAGTGACGGCCGCCACCGACTCCAACACAGAGGTGGCCAATGTCACAGAGCGAGGGCCACAACCGACCTCAACACAGAGGTGGCCCATGTCACAGAGTGAGGGACACCACTGACCTCAACGCAGAGGTGGCCCATCTCACACAGTGAGGGCCACCACCGACTCCAACACAGAGGTGGCCCATGACACAGAGTGAGGGACACCACTGACCTCAACGCAGAGGTGGCAAATGTCACAAAGTGAAGGCCACCACCGACCGTAACACAGAGGTGGCCCATGACATAGAGTGAGGGCCACCACCGACCACAACACGGAGGTGGCCTATGTCACAGAGTGACGGCCACCACTGACCCCAACACAGAGGTGGCCCATGTCACAGAGAGAGGGCCGCCACCGACTCCAACACAAAGGTGGCCCACGTCACAAAGTGAGGGCCACCACCGACCTCGAGACAGAGGTGGCCCATGTCACAGAGTGAGGGCCAACACTGACCCCAACACGGAGGTCACCCATGTCACAGAGTGAAGGTCACCACTGACTCCAACAGGGAGGTGGAGCATGTTACAAAGTAAGGGCCACCACCGACTCGATCGCAGAAGTGGCCCATGTAACAGAGTGAGTGCCACCATAGACTCCAACACAGAGGTGGCCCATATCACAGAGTAAGGGCCACCACAGATGCCAACAGAGAGGTGGCCCATGCCAGAGAGTGAGGGCCACCATTGACTCCAACACAGTGGTATCCCATGTCACAGAGTGAGTGGAACCACCGACCACAACACAGAGGTGGCCCGAGTCACAGAGTGAATGCCTCCACCGACTCCAACACAGAGGTGGCCCATGTCACAGAGGTGCACCAACGACCACAATACAGAGGTGGCCCATGTCACATAGTGAGGGCCACCACCGACTTCAACACAGAGGTGGCGCATGTCACAGAGGGCCACCGCCGACGCCAGCACTGAGGTGGCCCATTTCCCAGAGTGAGTGACACCACTGACTCCAACACGGAGGTGGCCCAAGTCACAGAGTGACGGCCACCACTGACCCCAAAACGGAGGTGGCCCATGACAGAGAAAGGGCCACCACTGACTCCAACACAGAGGTGGCCCATGTCACAGAGTGAGAGCCTCCACTGACCTCAACAAGGAGGTGGCCCATGTCTCAGAGTGAGTGCCAGCACAGACTCCAACACAGAGGTTGACCATGTCATAGAGTGAGAGCGAAAACAGACGCCAACAGAGAGGTGGCCCATGTCACAGAGTGAGGGCCACGATCGACTCCAACAAAGAGGTGGCCCATGTCACAGAGTGAGTGGCACCTCCGACCACAACACTGAGGTGGCCCTTGTCACAGAGTGAAGGTCTCCACCGGTCCCAACACAGAGGTGGCCCTTGTCACAGAGTGAAGGTCTCCACCGGTCCCAACACAGAGGTGACCCATGTCACAGAGGGCCACCACCGAACTCAACACAGAGGTGGCCCATCTCACAGTGGGCCACCAACGACCACAACACAGACATGGCCCATGTCACATAGTGAGGGCCACCACCGACCCCAACACAGAGGTGGCGCATGTCACAGAGGGCCACCGACGACCCCAAACCGAGGTGGCCAATTTCACAGAGTGAGTGCCACCACTGACTCCAACACGGAGGTAGCCCATGTCACAAAGTGAGGGCCACCACTGATCTCAACAAGGAGGTGGCCCATGTCACAGAGTGAGGGTCACCACTGACCCCAAAGGGAGGTGGAGGAAGTCACAGAGTAAGTTCCTCCACTGACTCCAACACAGAGGTGGCCCATGTCACAAACTGAGGGCATACACCGACCTCAGCACAGAATTGACCCATGTCAGAGAGTGAGGGCCACCACAGACTCCAATGCAGAGGTGGCCCATGTCAGAGAGTGAGGGCCACGACAGACGCCAACAGAGAAGTGGCCTATGTCACAGAGTGAGGGCCACCGTCGACTCCAACATAGAGGTGGCCCATGTCACAGAGAAAGGGGCACCATCGACAACAACAAAGAGGTGGCCCATGTCACAGAGTGAGGGTCACAACCGACCCCAAAACAGAGGTGGCCAATGTAACAAAGTGAGGGCCACCACCGACTCAAACACAGAGGTGGCCCATGTCACAGAGTGGGGGCCACCACATACTCCAACACAGAGGTGGCCCATGTCACATAGTGAGGACCACCGCAGGCCCCAACACAGAGGTGGCCCATGTCTCAGAGTGAGGGTCACTACCGACTCCAACACAGAGATGGCCCATGTCACAGAGTGAGGGCCATATTCGACCTCAACACAGAGGAGGCCAATGTCACAAAGTGAGGGACACGAACAACTCAAACACAGAGATGGCCCATGTCACAGAGTGAGGGCCACCAACGACACACAGAGGTGGCCCATGTCACAGAGTGAAGGCCGCCACCGACCCCAACACAGAGGTGGCCCGTGACACATAGTGAAGGCCACCACTGACCCCAACACGGATGTGGCCTATGTCACAGAGTGATTGCCACTACCGACTCCAACACAGAGGTGGCCCATGTCACAGAGAGAGGGCCACCACAGACCTCAACAAAAAGGTGGGCCATGTCACAGAGTGAGGGCCACCACCGACTTCAAGACAGTTGTGGTCCATGTCAGAGAGGGCCACCACCAACCCCAACACAGAGGTGGCCCACGGCGCAGAGTGAGGGCCACAACCGACCCCAACACAGAGGTTGCGCAAGTCACAGAGGGCCACCACCGACCTCAACACAGAGATGGCCTATGTCACAGAGTGAGGGCCAATACAGACTCCAACACAGAGGTGGCCCATGTCACAGAGGGCCACCACCGACCCCCAACACAGTGGTGCATCATGTCACAGAGTGAGGGCTACCACCGACTCCAACACAGAGGTGGCCCATGTCACAGAGGGCCACCACCGACACAAACACAAAGATGGCCCATGTCATATAGTGAGGGCCACCAGCGACACTGGCAAGTGCATCACGTGGCGGCATGTCACATTAGCTGCGCGAGCCCTACCCCAAAAATGAATAGGTTAAATGTCACAGAGTGAGGGCCACCACCGACTCCATCATGGATGTGGCCCATGTTACAGAGTGAGGGCCACCACTGACCCCAGCGCGGAGGTGGCCCATGTCACAGAGTGAGGGCCACCACTGACCCCAACGACGGAGGTGGACCCATGTCACAGAGGAGTGCCTCCACAGTCAACAGACTCCATCCAACACAGAGGTGGCCCATGTGAAATAAAAGTGAAGCCACGAGAGGACGCCAAGAGAGAGGAGGCAAATGTCACAGAGTGAGGCACACACCATAGTCTCCAACATAGAGTGGCCCATGGTCAGAGAGTGAGGGACGCGCCTCGCCCGACCAACAACACGTAGTGTGGCCATGTCCACAGTTAGGGCCACCACCGACCCCAACACAGAGATGGGCCAATGCACGAGCTAGTGCCCCCCACCGACCCAAACAACAGAGGATGGCCCCCCCAAAAATGTCACAAACTGAGGACCGAACGTCTCCCACACAGAGATGGCTCAGTGTCACAGAGTGAGGGCCAACACCGACAACACAGAGTGGCCCATGCACCGATTGAAGGCCACCACCGACCCCAACACAGAGTTGGCCAATGACACAGAGTGAGGGCCCCACAACATCAACACTGAGTAGCATGTGTCACAGAGAAGGGCCACCACAGACCCCAAACACAGAGGTGTGCCCATTGTCACAGAGTGAAGGTCGCCACCCGAACTCTAACACAGAGGTGGCCCATGTCACAGAGGCCCACCACCGACCCCAACACAGAGGTGTCCCATGTCGCAGAGTGAAGGTCCCACCGACTCCAACACAGAGATGTCGCATGTCACAGGGGGCTCAACGATCCGGCAATACGGATGGTGCCCATGTCACTTACGCGTTAGCTGGCCACCGACTGACTCCAACACGGAGGTGCCCATGTCCACCTGAGTAGGTCCACCGCGACCACCAACACAGAGGTGGCCCAAGACACAGAGTGCGGCACCACTGACCCTCGCAACAGGCATGTTGGGCATGTCACAGAGCTAAGGGCCACCACTGACAGACTAGTCAAGAGGTGGCCCATGTCACAGAGTGAGGGGCCTCTAACCGACCACAACACAGAGATGGCCCAAGTCAGCGAGAGGGGTCCACCACCTACTGCTACACAGAGGTGGCCCATGTCATATAGTGAGGGCCAACTCCGGCCCCAACACAGTTGTTGCCCATGACACAGAGTGATGGGCTCCACCGACTCTAATACAGAGGTGGTCCATGTCACAGAGTGAGGGCCACCAACGATCCCAGCACAGAGGAGGTCCATGTCACAGAGGGTCACCACCGACTTCAACACAGACGTGGCCCATGTCACAGAGTGAGCGCCACCACCGACCCCAACACATAGGAGGCCCATGTCACAGAGTGAGGGCCACCTGCGACTCAAACACAGAGGAGGCCCATATCACAGAGTGGGGGCCACAACCGACTCCAACACAGAGGTGGCCCATGTTACAGAGTGAGGGGCACCACGGACCCAAACACAGAGGAGGCCCATCTCACAGAGTTAGGGACACCGACGACTCCAACACAGAGATAGCCCATGTCACAGAGTGAGGGCCCCCACCGACCCCAACACAGAGGAGGCCAATGTCACAGAGTGTTCGCCACCACCGACTCCAACACAGAGGTGGCCCATGCCACAGAGTGAAGGCGACCACCGACTCCAATACAGAGGTGACCCATGTGACAGAGTGAGGGCCACCACCGACCCCAACACAGAGGAGGCCCATGTCACAGAGAGAGGGACACCACCGACTCCAAGACAGAGGTGGCCCACGTGACAGAGTGAAAGCCACCACCGACCTTAACGCAGAGGAGGCCCATGTCACAGAGTGAGGGCCACCACCGACTCCAACACAGAGGTGGCCCATGTCACAGAGTGAGGGCCACCACCGACTCCAACACAGAGGTGGCCCATGTGAGAGAGTGAGGGCCATCACCGATCGCAACACTGAGCAGGCATATGTCACAGAGTGAGGGACACCAACGACTCCAACACAGAGGTGGCCCATGCCACAGAGTGAGGGCCACCACCGACTCACATAGGTGGCCCATGTCACAGAGTGAGGGCCTCCACCGACCCCAACACATAGGTGGTCCATGTCACAGAGTGAGGGCCAACACCAATCTCAACACAAAGGTGGCCCATGTCACTGAGTGAGGGCCAAAACCGACTTCAACGCAGAGGTGGCCCATGTCACAGAGGGCCACCGCCGAACCCAACACAGAGTTGGCTCATGTCACATAGTGAGGGCCACCACAGACCCCAACACAGAGGTGGCGCATGTCACAGAGGGCCACCACTGTTCCCAACACGGAGGTGGCCCTTGTCACATAGTGAGGACCACAACTGACTCCAACAAGGAGGTTTCCCATGTCACAGAGAGAGGACCACCACTAACCTCAACACGGAGGTTGCCCATGTCACAGAGTGAGGGACACCACCGACCCCAACAAAGAGGAGGCGCATGTCACAGAGGGACACCACCGATCCCAACACGGAGGTGGCCCATGTCACAGAGTGAGGGTCACCACTGACCCCAAAAGGGAGGTGGCCCATGTCACATAGTGAGGGCCTCCACCGACCCCAACACGGAGGTGGCCCATGTTTAAGAGTGAGGGCCACCACCGACCCCAACACAGAGGTGGCCCATGTCACAGAGTGAGGGCCACCACCGACCTCAACACAGAGGTGGCCCATATCACAGAGTGAGGGCCAGCACCGACTCCAACACAGAGGTGGCCCATGTCACAGAGGGCCACCACCGACCCCAACACAGAGGTGGCCCATGTCACAGAGTGAAAGCCACCACTGACTCCAACAAAGAGGTGGCCCATGTCACAGAGGGCCACCACCGAACCAAACAGAGAGGTGGCCAATGTCACAGAGTGATGGCCACCACCGACTCCAACACAGAGGTGGCCCATGTCACATAGGGCCACTACCGACCACAACACAGAGGTGGCCCTCGTCACATAGTGAGGGCCACGAAAGACCCCAACACAGAGGTGGCGCAGGTCACAGAGGGCCACCACCGACCCCAACACGTAGGTGGCCAATGACACAGAGTGAGGGCCGCTACTGACTCCAACAAGGAGGTGGCCCTTGTCACAGAGTGTGGGTCACCACTGACCCCAACACGGAGGTGGCCCATGTCAGAGAGTGAGGGTCACCAATGACCCCGACAGGGAGGTGGAGCATGTCACAGAGTAAGGGCCACCACCGAGTCCAGCACAGAGGTGGCCCGTGTCACAGAGTGTAGGCCACCAGAGACATCAACTCAGAGGTGGCCCATGTCACAGAGTGAGGGGCACCACCGACCACAACACAGAGGTGGCCCATGTTACAGAGTGAGGGCCACCACCGACCCAAAAACAGAGGTGGCTCATGTCACAGTGTGAGGGCCACCACCGTCTCCAGCACAGAGGTGGCCCATGTCACAGAGTGGGAGCCACCACCGGCCCCAACACAGAGGAGGCCCTCGTCACAGAGTGAGGGCCCCTACCGACTCCAACACAGAGGTGGCCAATGTCACAGAGTGAGGGCCACCACCGACTCCAGCACAGAGGTGGCCCATGTTAAAGAGTGAGGGTCTCCACCGACCGCAACACTGAGGAGGCACATGTCACAGAGTGAGGGAAACCAACCCACCCCAACACGGGGACGTGGAACAATGGTCACACAGAGTGAAGGCCACCACCGACCCCAACACGGGTGGCATGTCACAGATGAGGGCCCCACCCCAACACGAGGGGGCATGTCACGAGTGAAGGCCACCCAAACCGACCCAACCAGAGTGGCCCATGTCACAAAGGGGGGCCCCACCAAATTCAACACAGAGGTGGGCCCCTTCACTGAGGAGGGGCCCAAACCCACTTCAACCAGAGTGGCCCCATGTAAGAGGCGGCCACCAAAGACCCCACAGAAGTGGCCCCTTCCACGAGTTAGGGCCCACTGAACCCAACACAGAGGTGGCCCATTTAAGAGTGGAAAACCCCAGACCCCAACGGAAGGGGAGCATGCCACAGATTTAAGGCACCACTGTCAACCAGAGGGGCCCATGTCACATAGGAAGTCACAAAACCCAACCCGGAAGGTGGCCCCGTCACAGATTAAGGCCACCCCGGCCAAACAAGAGGGGCCCATGTCACAAGTGGGGGCCCCACCGACTCCCAAAAAGAGGTGGCCCTTACAAAGTGGGCCACCAAGACATCAACCAGAGGGGCCATGTCACAGATTGGGGCCACCACCGACTCAACACAGAGGTGGCCCTTTCAAAGTGAGGGCCACCACCCCACAAAACAGAGGTGGCCAAAGCAGAGTGAGGCCCCACCGCCTCCAAACGAAGGTGGCCCATGTCACAGAGTGAGGCCCACCGTGCCTCAAACGAGAGGTGGGCCCCTGTCACAGATTGGGGCCCCCACCGACTCCAACCAGAGTGTGCCAATGTTACAGAGTGAGGGCCACCACCCAACAGAGGTGGCCCATTACGCGAAGGGCCCACGCCCACCCAACAACGAGGTGGCCATGTCACAAGAGTGGGGGCCACCAAGGCCCTACACAACAAGGTCTTGCAAGAGTTGGCTAACTCCAACCAAGGGTTTTCAATACCCAAGACTCTTCCCAAAAAGTGGCCCATTGACATAACACTTACCCCCAACAAGGTCCCCGCCAGAGTGGGGCCCCCGCCCAGTTTGACTAACAAGGGTAAAGTTTTTTGGCAGCTTAAGGTTCAGAAAAACTGCATAATTGATAGCTACTTCGTTACCACAAAATCTCCCCGATGATAGTGTACTCTAAAGGCCATCTAATCTTTAAGGATAAATTCTGGGACGTTTTCGATTTTGGGTATAGTACTTCAATTCATCTAAATGTAATTTATTTTGTCCAAAAGACCCAGTACCACTGAAATTTTTAAATTAATAACAAGGGATTCATTGTATTCCAGAACTAAAGTAAGCATTATTTCCCCTTGATTCTGTCACAAACTGCTTCAAAAAACAATCTTTGAACTAACTTCTAGAATCCGTAATGATTTCTTTAAATATTCCATCAAAATTCCAATCAGTATGATAAAATTAAAGTTCCTAGAATTCTCATTAGGTTTCCTTGTGGCCTTTAAACAATTTCCCCCTAGTAGTCCCCTTGGTCCCTATTAAGTTTGGGGGGGCGGGTTTATCACTCCTAAAATCATTTTTTTAAAAAGCCCCCTCTGAAAAAATTCTATCCAAACAGACTTTTTTTTGTATGTGGTTACTTCGACTTAATTTCCCCCGTTTTTTTGCAACATTCAACAACTCGGAATCAATGCCAACCCCAACCCCCCCCGATATTCACCCTTTGGAAAAATTTTTTGAATAGGCCCCATTTCGAGGCATTCCCGACTTTTTGAATTAAACCACGCCCTAAGGCAAATCTTCAAATTCCTGGCACTAGAAACTAATTCTCAAATATTTTTATTCCTACATACGGCAATTCCATAATAACTTTTGAAAGACTTTTTTCTCTTTCCCCTCCTGCAAAACCCCTTTTTTTTAAAAAAATTTTACCCCCTTTCACCCAAAGCCCTTTTTCTGTTCCTCTTTTTGCTTTTCTATTCCCCTAAACTCAATATTCTAACTGGGATTCCGTTTCCCTGCCCCAGTTGACTCACTTCGTCGGGTACACTGAAAATGTATTAGATTTTTCCCACAAAGTTTCCACGGCAGTCTCTTTCTTTTTCATCGTTTCTACCTTTCCCTTCGTCTTCTTTATCGTCAACTTTTGTTCCCTGCTGCCGCCATTAACCAGTTTCCCCTTTTTGACCCGAGGCTCAAAAAAGGAAAACTACGAATCTTCTTTTTTTTTCCTCTTTAAAATGCCGAATTCCACCTTCGCCAAACCCAATTCTTCCTTAAGCTGTTGGAAAAATTGCTGATGGAGGGCATCTCGCTTAATTTGAGGAGAGCGCAAACAGGGTTTTACAGGCTAATACACGTCAACACTGCGCAAAAGCCCAAATCAATCAGGAGCTACTGCGCAGCACGCCGGGCGGCCAAAAGCAGCGAACCCCTTTTTACCTACACTTTTTTACCTACAAATCTTGTCAAGGGGCAAACTATTAAAGTTACACTACAAGGTCTTTTTCAGAGCCCTGGCTACTCTACATTACACTACAAGAGTCTTGCAATCTTGGCACTCTACAGTTCCTCAAGAGTCTTTTCAAGCTGGCTACCTACAGTTAATTACAAGAGTTTGTCGGTCATGGCTACTCTACATTTCTACAAGGCCTTGCAGAGTCACGGTCATACAGTTACACCAAAACCCTTTCAGAGTCACGTCACTCTAAATGTTACACTACAAGGTCTTTTTTGGTCTGGCCTCTTAGTACCACAAATTCTTTCTAGTTCTACTACCTACTTACACTACGAAATTTGTTTAGAGTCTTGGCTACTCTACAGTTACGCTGCAAGATATTCCAGAGTTAAGGCTACTCACATTACACTACAAGACTTCCAAGTCATGGCACTCTACGTTACACAAAAGAGTCTTGTTGAAATGGCAAAACTACAGTTACCAACAAGAGCCCTTCCCTACCATAATACTCTACAGTTACACAAAAAGAGCTTGCAAGTCATGGTAACTACATTAACCCAAAGAAACCTTTCGAAGTCATTTGCTACTCACAGTTCACTCAAGAGTCTTGCCCAAAATAGGTACTCTACAGTTACACTAAAAAATCTTGTCAGAGTCCTTCTTTCTCCAGTTTCACTTCAGACTCTTGCCCGAGTCTGGCTACTCTACAGCTGCACTACAAAAGTCTGTCATAGTCAGGGCTACTCTACAGTACACTACAAGAGTCTTGCCCGAGTTTATGGTTACTCTACAGTTACACACAAGTGTCTTCTTTGAGTAAACTCTACTCTACAGTTACACTACAAGAGTCTTGTGAGAGTCATGGCAACTCTACAAATTACACTACAAGGGTCTTGCCAGAGTCATTTGCTACTCTACAGTTACACTTCATGAGTCTTGTCAGAGTCATGGCTACTCTACAGTTACACTGCAAGAGTATTGTCAGAGTCATGGCGACCTCCTAAAGTTTTATACCGCTTTCAAGAAATCTTGCCAGAGTCATGGGCTATTCTACAGTTACAGTACAAGAGTCTTGCCAGATTTATTGCTGCTCTACAGTTACTCTACAAGAGTCTTGTCAGAGTCATGGCTACTGCACAGTTACACTACAAAGTCTTGCCAGATTCATTGCTACTCTACATTTACTCTACAAGTGTTTTGCCCCAGTGATGGCTACTCTACAGTTTTAAACTCCATGAGTCTTGCCAGAGTCATGGCTACTCTACAGTTTTCACCCTTTAAGTCTTGTCAGAGTAATTGCTACTCTACAGTTACACTTAACGAGTCTTGCCAGAGTCATGGCTACTCTAAGTTACACTACAAGAGCCCCGCCCGACTCATTTGCACTCTACAGTTATCACTAAAGAGTCTTGTAAGAGTCATTGCTACTCCCACAGTTACACTACAAGAGTCTTGCCCGAGTCATGGTTTTCTCTTCATTTTCACTCAGAGTCTTGTCAGAGTCATGCTTCTCTACAGTTCCTCAAGAGCCTTGTCAGAGTCATTTGCTACTCTACGTTACCTCAAGAGTCTTGTCAGAGTCTAGCACTCTACAGTTACACTGCAAGAGTCTTGTCAGAGTCAGCTACTCTACAGTTACACTGAAAAAGTTTTGTCAGAGTCATGGCTACTTAAGTTATCTACAAGAGTCTTTTTAAGTCATGCTTTTTTTCAGTTACATACAGAGTCTTTTGTCATGTTTTTTTTTTTAAATTACCTACAAGAGTCTTGCCCGGGCATTGCTACTCTACAGTTTACGTACAAGAGTCTTGCCAGAGTCATGCTACTCTAAGTTACATACAAGAGTCTTGCCCAAAATCATTCTACTCTTCAGTTACACTACAAGAGGCTTGTCAGAGTCATGGCTACTCTACAGTTACACTACAACAGGCTTGTCAGAGTCATTGCTACTCAAAATTTACATTACAAGAGGCTTGTCCCGAGTCATGGCTACTCTACAGTTACACTACAAAGGGGTCTTGGCAGAGCCCATTTCAAATCTACAGTTACACTACAAGAGTCTTTTCAGATTCAGGCACTTTTACAGTCACACTACAAATGTCCCTTTCTAGTGTGTGTCATGTCTACTCTACAGTTACCTTCAAGGGGTTTGCATGTCAGGCTATTTAACATTTACACTAAAAAGGTTTTGTTAGAGTCAGGGTCCCCTACAGTTACACTACAAGACCCTTTGTTAGAGTCAGCTACTCTCAATTACATACAATCTTGTAGAGCCCATGGCATTTACAGTTACTCTAAAAGAGCCTTTCAGAGTCAGGGCTACCACAGTTCCTATAAGACCCTTGTCAGAGTCTGGTACTCTACATTTTACACAAAACCAAAAGGATCAAAGGACCAAAAGTCCAAAAATTGGGGCTACTCTACATTACACTACAAGAGCATGTCGGTCAGGTTTTATTTACGTTTCATAAAAGAGTTTTGCCAAGGCATGTACCCTCTACAACACAAAAGTTTTTTGTCAGATCAAAACTACTCTACTTTACACTACAAGAGTTTTGCAAGTTAGGCTGCTTTTTAAAAGAAACAAAAAAAGAGTCTTGCCAAGTCTTGGCTATTTACAGTTACACACAGAGTTTTTGTCGGGTCCGCTCCTAGAGTTAACTACAAAAGTATTTTTAGAGTCATGGCTACTTAAGTTACCTACGAGAGTCTGTCAGACCTGGCTACTCTACAGAACCTTTCAAGAGTCTTTCCCAGGGGCCATGGCTACTCTACAGTTAGAAAACAAGAGTTTGACAGCTGGCTACTCTACAGTTACACTACAAAGTTTGTTAGAGCATGGCTATCAACTTACACACAAGAGTCTTGCCAAGTCAGGGCCCTACTCTACAGTTACACAACAAGAGTCTTGCCGAGTCAGGGCTTCTGCAGTTTTGATCAAAATTTCTTTATAGGGGAAAAACGTTCTTTGAGCACTTTTAAATTTTCAAAAAACTGTCATATTGATACTCATTTCGTTACCCCAGTCAACAAGAAAAGTGTTCTCTAAGCCCTCGAAATCTGCTAAGCAAAAATCGGGGACTGTTATGAGTTATCGCTAATCGTACTTCCTTTTAAATCAAAATAAAATTGATTTTTGGTTTCGCTAAAACTAGTTGGGGCGGTTTTTTCCCCTTGGGTTCTGTCACAAAGCTTCAAAAAACACCCTAAACTATTTAAGAATCGTAGATTCTAAATTCCCATCAAGAAATTCCAATCAGTATGCAAATTTAAAAGTCTCCTAAAATTACTACATTATCGTGCCTTTGGGCCCTTTAAAAAATTTCCCCCCCATAGATCCCTTTGGGCCCAAAAAGTTTGGGGGACGGAATATCACTCCTAAAATCAGTTTTTTTTATCCCCTCTGAAAATTCTATCCCAAAAAGACTTTGTATGTGTTCTTCAACTTTAAAACCCCGTTTTTATGCAACATTCAAACGATCGGATACAAACCACCCACCCCCCCCCCCATACTTTTATTACTTGGGAAAATTTTAAAAACCCGAATATGCATTCGCAGGTATCCCACTTTTGGAATTAAAAACGTCTCATTAAGGAAATACTTCAAATTTTCCTTCACTAGCAACCCAATCTCAACTCGTCCATCTTATTCCTACACTACGGGTATAGCATAATAAACATTGAAAGACCTCCTTTCTTTTACCCTCCTGCTCTTTTGTTTTTCTACTAAACCATTACGTCCTTATCCCCAAAGTCCCTGGTTTTCAAAAGTCACCCGTTTGTATTACTAGTTCCCCCAGAACTCGTAATATTATAAACTGGATTACTGTTTTTCCCCCCAAAACCCTACCACTAACTTTCCTATTTAAAGTCCTAACTGCTCCCTCCCTGCAGTTGCCCGTGCTACCACCCAGACTAGAAAGAAACCCCCTCCCTGCATAATGATTTTCCCCATGAAGAGGGCCCCCGTTGTCAATGAAGTTAAGCTTTTTTCCTTTCAGTATTTGCCAGCCACCAAAATTTACCCAAACGCCCGGACAAAACCTTTTTTTCCAATCCCCCTTGGCAAAATACCACATAACGGGGTTTCCCCCCCCTTACTTCTAATTTTTTTCTATTGTGACCTTACCCTGCTAATCAGTCCACCCCCTATCGCAACATCGTTGTCCAGCACTAAAAGATAAAAGGATTGTCCCCTTTCCCCTCATGATGTCTTTCCCGCGGCTAAAAATACCTCCATCCCCGGCCCCGGGAAAACAAATCTCTGTCTCCTATCCCGTCCTTCAAGCAGAACCCCTATCCATTACCTAACTTGGTATCCCCAACAACAACAAATTCTTACCTTTTCCTTGATTCGTTCGTCGTGACGTTCCCATACGACTCACATTGTTTTTGGGGCACCCGAGAATGTATTAATGTTTCCACAACATTTCCCCGGCAGTCTCTTCTTCTTCTCGTTTCTACCTTTTCCCTTCGTCTTCTTGATCGTCAACTTCGTCCCCGCTGTCCCGCCATTAACCAGTTTCCCTTCTTTACCTGAGGGCTCAAACAGGAAACACTACGAAATTTTTTGTTTTTCCTCGGTAAGTCGCCGAATCTCCCCTTTCCCAAACCCCC
>NC_069444.1:1245451-1274124 GCF_026875155.1 Cherax quadricarinatus | reverse complement strand
TTTCAGATCATGCTACTCTACATTTAAACCACAAAGTCCATGTCGAGTCATCTCTACTCTACAGTCATATTACAACATCTGCAAGAGTCATGGCTACTCTACAGTTACTCTACAAGAGACATGTCAGAGTCATTGCTACTCTGCAGTTACACTACAAGTGTGTTGTTAGAGTAATAACTACTCTACAGTTACACTACAAGAGTCTTGTCAGAGTCATGGCTTCTCTACAGTTACACTGCAAGAGTCTTGCCAGAGTCGTAGCTACTCTACAGTTACACTACAAGTGTGTTGTTAGAGTAATAACTACTCAACATTTACACTACAAGAGTCTTGACTGAGTCATGGCTACTCTTCCGTTAGACTACAAGAGTATTGCCAGAGTCATGACTACTCTACAGTTACACTGCAAGAGTCTTGTCAGAGTCATAGCTACTCTATAGTTTCACTACAAGAGTCTTGTCAGAGTCATGGCTTCTCTACAGTTACACTGCAAGAGTCTTGCCAGGGTCCTAAGAAGCAAGATCACCACCCATCTAGAAACCCATCAGTTACACAACCCAGGGCAACATGGGTTTAGAACAGGTCGCTCCTGTCTGTCTCAACTATTGGATCACTACGACAAGGTACTAGATGCATTAGAAGACAAAAAGAATGCAGATGTAATATATACAGACTTTGCAAAAGCCTTCGACAAGTGTGACCATGGCGAAATAGCGCACAAAATGCGTGCTAAAGGAATAACAGGAAAAGTCGGTCGATGGATCTATAATTTCCTCACAAACAGAACACAGAGAGCAGTCGTCAACAGAGTAAAGTCCGAGGCAGCTACGGTGAAAAGCTCTGTTCTACAAGGCACAGTACTCGCTCCCATCTTGTTCCTCATCCTCATATCCGACATAGACAAGGATGTCAGCCACAGCACCGTGTCTTCCTTTGCAGATGACACCCGAATCTGCATGACAGTGTCTTCCATTGCAGACACTGCAAGGCTCCAGCGGACATCAACCAAATCTTTCAGTGGGCTGCAGAAAACAATATGAAGTTCAACGATGAGAAATTTCAATTACTCAGATATGGTAAACTTGAGGAAATTAAATCTTCATCAGAGTACAAAACAAATTCTGGCCACAAAATTGAGCGAAACACCAACGTCAAAGACCTGGGAGTGATCATGTCGGAGGATCTCACCTTCAAGAACCATAACATTGTATCAATCGCATCTGCTAGAAAAATGACAGGATGGATAATGAGAACCTTCAAAACTAGGAGGGCCAAGCCCATGATGACACTCTTCAGGTCACTTGTTCTATCTAGGCTGGAATATTGCTGCACACTAACGGCACCTTTCAAGGCAGGTGAAATTGCCGACCTAGAAAATGTACAGAGAACTTTCACGGCGCGCATAACGGAGATAAAACACCTCAATTACTGGGAGCGCTTGAGGTTCCTAAACCTGTATTCCCTGGAACGCAGGAGGGAGAGATACATGATTATATACACCTGTTAAATCCTAGAGGGACTAGTACCGAACTTGCACACGAAAATCACTCACTACGAAAGCAAAAGACTTGGCAGACGATACACCATCCCCCCAGTGAAAAGCAGGGGTGTCACTAGCACGTTAAGAGACCATACAATAAGTGTCAGGGGCCCAAGACTGTCCAACTGCCTCCCAGCACACATAAGGGGGATTACCAACAGACCCCTTGCAGTCTTCAAGCTGGCACTGGAAAAGCACCTAAAGTCAGTTCCTGATCAGCCGGGCTGTGGCTCGTACGATGGTTTGCGTGCAGCCAGCAGAAACAGCCTGGTTGATCAGGCTCTGATCCACCAGGAGGCCTGGTCACAGACCGGCCGGGGGGCGTTGACCCCACGGAACTCTTCTCCAGGTAAACTCCAGAGTCATGGCTACTCTAAGAGTGCACTAAAAGAGTCTTGTTAGAGTAATGGCTACTCAACAGTTACACTACAAGAGTCTTGTTAGAGTAATGGCTACTCTACAGTTACACTACAAGAGTCTTGTTAGAGTCATGGCTACTCCACAGTTACACAACAAGAGTCTTGTTAGAGTAATGGCTACTCTACAGTTACACTACAAGAGTCTTGTTAGAGTAATGGCTACTCTACAGTTACACTACAAGAGTCTTGTTAGAGTAATGGCTACTCTACAGTTACACTACAAGAGTCTTGTCAGAGTCATAGCTACTCTACAGTTACACTACAAGAGTCTTGTCAGAGTCACGGCTACTCTACAGTTACACTACAAGAGTCTTCTTAGAGTAATGGCTACTCTACAGTTACACTACAAGAGTCATGTTAGAGTAATAGCTACTCTACAGTTACACTACAAGAGTCTTGTCACAGTCATTGCTAATCTACAGTTACACTACAAGAGTCTTCTTAGAGTAATGGCTACTCTACAGTTACACTACAAGAGTCTTGTTAGAGTAATGGCTACTCTACAGTTACACTACAAGAGTCTTGTTAGAGTAATAGCTACTCTACAGTTACACTACAAGAGTCTTGTTAGAGTAATGGCTACTCTACAGTTACACTACAAGAGTCTTGTCACAGTCATTGCTAATCTACAGTTACACTACAAGAGTCTTGTTAGAGTAATGGCTATTCTACAGTTACACTACAAGAGTCTTGTTAGAGTAATGGCTACTCTACAGTTACACTACAAGAGTCTTGTTAGAGTAATGGCTACTCTACAGTTACACTACAAGAGTCTTGTCAGAGTCATGGCTACTCTACAGTTACACTACAAGAGTTTTGTTAGAGTAATGGCTACTCTACAGTTACACTACAAGAGTCTTGTTAGAGTAATGGCTACTCTACAGTCACACTACAAGAGTCTTGCCAGTCATGGCTACTCTTCAGATGCTCTACAAGAGTCTTGCCAGAGTCATGGCTTCTCTACAGTTACACTACAATAGTCTTTTCAGAGTCATCGCTACTCTACAGTCACACTACAAGAGTCTTGCCAGTGTCATGGCTACTCTACAGTTACACTACAAGAGTCTTGTCAGAGTCATGGCTACTCTACAGTTACACTACAAGAGTCTTGTCAGAGTCATGGCTACTCTACAGTTACACTACAAGAGTCTTGTCAGAGTCATGGCTACTCTATAGTTACACTACAGGACTCTTGTCAGAGTCATGGCTGCTCTACAGTTACACTACAAGAGACTTGCCAGAGTCATGGCTACTCTACAGTTACACTACAAGAGTCTTCTCAGAGTCATGGCTACTCTACAGTTACACTACAAGAGTTTTCTTAGAGTCATGGCTACGCTACAGTTTCACTACAAGAGCCTTGCCATGGTCATAACTACTCTACAGTTACACTTCAATGGTCTTGTCAAAGTCATGGCTACTCTGCAGTTACTCTACAAGAGTCTTGTCAGAGTCACGGCTACTCTACAGTTACACTACAAGAGTCTTGTCAGAGTCACGGCTACTCTACAGTTACACTACAAGAGTCTTGTCAGAGTCATGGCTACTCTACAGTTACTCTAAAAGAGCCTTGCCAGAGTCATCGTTACTCTACAGTTACACTAAAAGAGTATTGTCAGAGTCATAGCTACACAACAGATACACTACAAGAGTCTTGCCAGAGTCATGGCTACTCTACAGTTACACTTCACGAGTCTTGCCAGAGTCATTGCTACTCTGGAGTTACATTAAAAGAGTCTTGCCAGATTCATGGCAACTCTACAGTTACATTACAAGAGTCATGTCAGAGTCATCTCTACTCTACAGTCATATTACAAGAGTCTTGCAAGAGTCATGACTACTCTACAGTTACACCACAAGAGTCTTGTCAGAGCCATAGCTACTCTACAGTTACACTGCGAGAGTCTTGTCAGAATCATAGCTACTCTACAATTACACTAAAGGAGCCTTGACTACATAGTCATGGCTACTCTACAATTACACCACAAGAGTCTTGTCAGCGTCATGGCTACTCTTCCGTTAAACTACAAGAGTCTTGCCAGAATCATGGCTACTCTCGAGTTACACTTCAAGATTCTTGTCAGAGTCATGGCTACTCTACAGGTACACTACAAGAATCTTGCCAGATTCATGGCTACTCTAATGTTACACCAAAGGAGTCTTGCAAGAGTCATAAGTACTCTACTATTACACTACAAGAGTCTTGTCAGAGTCATTACTAGTCTACAGTTACAATACAAGAGTCTTGTCAGAGTCATGGCTTCTCAACAGTTACACTACAAGAGTCTTTCTCAGAGTCATGGCTACTCTACAGTTACTCTACAAGAGTCTGTTCAGAGTCATGGCTAACTCTATAAATTACAATACATGAGTCTTGTCAGAGTAATGGTTACTCTACAGTTACACAACAAGAGTCTTGTCAGAGTAATGGTTACTCTACAGTTACACTACAAGAGTCTTCCCAGAAACATGGCTACTCTACAGTTACACTACAAGAGTCTTGCAAGAGTCATGGCTATTCTATAGTTACACTACAAGAGTCATGTCAGAGACATCTCTACTATACAGTCATATTACAAGAGTCTTGCAAGAGTCATGACTACTCTACAGTTACAATACAAGAGTCTTTTCAGAGTCATGGCTACTCTACAGTTACACCACAATAGTCTTGCCATAGTCGTAACTACTCTACAGTTACGCTACAAGAGTCTTGCCAGAGTCATATCTACTCTACAGTTACACTACAAGAGTCTAGTCAGAGTCATCGCTACTCTACAGTTACACTACAAGAGTCTTTTCAGAGTCATGGTTACTCTACAGTTACACTACAAGAGTCTTGCCAGAGTCATATCTTCTCTACAGATGCTCTACAACAGTCTTGCCAGAGACATGGCTTCTCTACAGTTACACTACAAGAGTCTTGTCAGAGTCATGGTTACTCTACTGTTACACTAGAAGAGTCTTGCCAGAGTCATCTCTACTCTTCAGATGCTCTACAAGAGTCTTGCCAGAGTCATGCCTTCTCTACAGTTACACTACAATAGTCTTTTCAGAGTCATCGCTACTCTACAGTCACACTACAAGAGTCTTGCCAGTGTCATGGCTACTCTACAGTTACACTACAAGAGTCTTGTCAGAGTCGTGGCTACTCTACAGTTACACTACAATAGTCTTGTCAGAGTCATGGCTACTCTACAGTTACACTACAAGAGTCTTGTCAGAGTCATGGCTACTCTATAGTTACACTACAGGACTCTTGTCAGAGTCATGGCTGCTCTACAGTTACACTACAAGAGTATTGTCAGAGTCATAGCTTCTATACAGTTACTCTGCAAGAGTCTTGTCAGAGTCATTGCTACTCTACAGTTACACTACAAGAGTCTTCTCAGAGTCATGGCTACCCTACAGTTACACTACAAGAGTTTTCTTAGAGTCATGGCTACTCTTCAGTTACACTGCAAGAGCCTTGTCAGAGTCATGGCTACTCTACAGTTACTCTAAAAGAGCCTTGTCAGAGTCACGGCTACTCTACAGTTACACTACAAGAGTCTTGTCAGAGTCATGGCTACTCTACAGTTACACTACAAGAGTCATGTCAGAGTCATCTCTACTCTACAGTCATATTACAAGAGTCTTGCAAGAGTCTTGGCTACTCTACAGTTACTCTACAAGAGACTTGTCAGAGTCATTGCTACTCTGCAGTTACACTACAAGTGTGTTGTTAGAGTAATAACTACTCTACAGTTACACTACAAGAGTCTTGCAAGAGTCATGGCTTCTCTACAGTTACACTGAAAGAGTCTTGCCAGAGTCGTAGCTACTCTACAGTTACACTACAAGTGTGTTGTTAGAGTAATAACTACTCTACAGTTACACTACAAGAGTCTTGTCAGAGTCATGGCTTCTCTACAGTTACACTGCAAGAGTCTTGCCAGAGTCGTAGCTACTCTACAGTTACACTACAAGTGTGTTGTTAGAGTAATAACTACTCAACATTTACACTGCAAGAGTCTTGTCAGAGTCATAGCTACTCTATAGTTTCACTACAAGAGTCTTGTCAGAGTCATGGCTTCTCTACAGTTACACTGCAAGAGTCTTGCCAGGGTCCTAAGAAGCAAGATCACCACCCATCTAGTAACCCATCAGTTACACAACCCAGGGCAACATGGGTTTAGAACAGGTCGCTCCTGTCTGTCTCAACTATTGGATCACTACGACAAGGTACTAGATGCATTAGAAGACAAAAAGAATGCAGATGTAATATATACAGACTTTGCAAAAGCCTTCGACAAGTGTGACCATGGCGAAATAGCGCACAAAATGCGTGCTAAAGGAAGAACAGGAAAAGTCGGTCGATGGATCTATAATTTCCTCACAAACAGAACACAGAGAGCAGTCCTCAACAGAGTAAAGTCCGAGGCAGCTACGGTGAAAAGCTCTGTTCCACAAGGCACAGTACTCGCTCCCATCTTGTTCCTCATCCTCATATCCGACATAGACAAGGATGTCAGCCACAGCACCGTGTCTTCCTTTGCAGATGACACCCGAATCTGCATGACAGTGTCTTCCATTGTAGACACTGCAAGGCTCCAGGCGGACATCAACCAAATCTTTCAGTGGGCTGCAGAAAACAATATGAAGTTTCAACGATGATAAATTTCAATTACTCAGATATGGTAAACTTGAGGAAATTAAATCTTCATCAGAGTACAAAACAAATTCTGGCCACAAAATTGAGCGAAACACCAACGTCAAAGACCTGGGAGTGATCATGTCGGAGGATCTCACCTTCAAGAACCATAACATTGTATCAATCGCATCTGCTAGAAAAATGACAGGATGGATAATGAGAACCTTCAAAACTAGGGAGGCCAAGCCCATGATGACACTCTTCAAGTCACTTGTTCTATCTAGGCTGGAATATTGCTGCACACTAACGGCACCTTTCAAGGCAGGTGAAATTGCCGACCTAGAAAATGTACAGAGAACTTTCACGGCGCGCATAACGGAGATAAAACACCTCAATTACTGGGAGCGCTTGAGGTTCCTAAACCTGTATTCCCTGGAACGCAGGAGGGAGAGATACATGATTATATACACCTGGTAAATCCTAGAGGGACTAGTACCGAACTTGCACACGAAAATCACTCACTACGAAAGCAAAAGACTTGGCAGACGATACACCATCCCCCCAGTGAAAAGCAGGGGTGTCACTAGCACGTTAGAGACCATACAATAAGTGTCAGGGGCCCGAGACTGTCCAACTGCCTCCCAGCACACATAAGGGGGATTACCAACAGACCCCTGGCAGTCTTCAAGCTGGCACTGGAAAAGCACCTAAAGTCAGTTCCTGATCAGCCGGGCTGTGGCTCGTACGATGGTTTGCGTGCATCCAGCAGAAACAGCCTGGTTGATCAGGCTCTGATCCACCAGGAGGCCTGGTCACAGACCGGGCCGGGGGGGCGTTGACCCACGGAACTCTCTCCAGGTAAACTCCAGAGTCATGGCTACTCTAGAGTTGCACTAAAAGAGTCTTGTTAGAGTAATGGCTACTCAACAGTTACACTACAAGAGTCTTGTTAGAGTAATGGCTACTCTACAGTTACACTACAAGAGTCTTGTTAGAGTAATGGCTACTCTACAGTTACACTACAAGAGTCTTGTTAGAGTAATGGCTACTCTACAGTTACACGACAAGAGTATTGTTAGAGTAATGGCTACTCTACAGTTACACTACAAGAGTCTTGTTAGAGTAATGGCTACTCTACAGTTACACTACAAGAGTCTTGTCAGAGTCACGGCTACTCTACAGTTACACTACAAGAGTCTTGCCAGAGTCATGGCTACTCTACAGTTACACTTCACGAGTCTTGCCAGAGTCATTGCTACTCTGGAGTTACATTAAAAGAGTCTTTCCAGATTCATGGCAACTCTACAGTTACATTACAAGAGTCATGTCAGAGTCATCTCTACTCTACAGTCATATTACAAGAGTCTTGCAAGGGTCATGACTACTCTACAGTTACACCACAAGAGTCTTGTCAGAATCATAGCTACTCTACAATTACACTAAAGGAGCCTTCACTACATAGTCATGGCTACTCTACAATTACACCACAAGAGTCTTGTCCGCGTCATGGCTACTCTTCCGTTAAACTACAAGAGTCTTGCCAGAATCATGGCTACTCTTGAGTTACACTTCAAGATTCTTGTCAGAGTCATGGCTACTCTACAGGTACACTACAAGAATCTTGCCAGATTCATGGCTACTCTAATGTTACACCAAAGGAGTCTTGCAAGAGTCATAAGTACTCTACTATTACACTACAAGAGTCTTGTCAGAGTCATTACTAGTCTACAGTTACAATACAAGAGTCTTGTCAGAGTCATGGCTACTCTACAGTTACACTACAAGAGTCTTGTCAGAGTCATGGCTACTCTACAGTTACACTAAAAGAGTCTTGTCAGAGTCATGGCTACTCTATAATTACAATACATGAGTCTTGTCAGAGTAATGGCTACTCTACAGTTACACTACAAGAGTCTTGCAAGAGTCATGGCAATTCTATAGTTACACTACAAGAGTCATGTCAGAGACATCTCTACTATACAGTCATATTACAAGAGTCTTGCAAGAGTCATGACTACTCTACAGTTACAATACAAGAGTCTTTTCAGAGTCATGGCTACTCTACAGTTACACCACAATAGTCTTGCCATAGTCGTAACTACTCTACAGTTACGCTACAAGAGTCTTGCCAGAGTCATATCTACTCTACAGTTACACTACAAGAGTCTAGTCAGAGTCATCGCTACTCTACAGTTACACTACAAGAGTCTTGTCAGAGTCATGGTTACTCTACAGTTACACTACAAGAGTCTTGCCAGAGTCATATCTACTCTACAGATGCTCTACAACAGTCTTGCCAGAGACATGGCTTCTCTACAGTTACACTACAAGAGTCTTGTTAGAGTCATGGTTACTCTACTGTTACACTAGAAGAGTCTTGCCAGAGTCATCTCTACTCTTCAGATGCTCTACAAGAGTCTTGCCAGAGTCATGGCTTCTCTACAGTTACACTACAATAGTCTTGTCAGAGTCATCGCTACTCTACAGTTACACTACAAGAGTCTTGCCAGAGTCATGGCTACTCTACAGTTACACTACAAGAGTCTTGTCAGAGTCATGGCTACTCTACAGTTACACTACAAGAGTCTTTTCAGAGTCATTGCTACTCTACAGTTACACTACAAGAGTCTTCTCAGAGTCATGGCTACTCTACAGTTACACTACAAGAGTTTTCTTAGAGTCATGGCTACTCTTCAGTTACACTGCAAGAGCCTTGTCAGAGTCATTGCTACTCTACAGTTACTCTAAAAGAGCCTTGTCAGAGTCATGGCTACTCTACAGTTACACAACAAGAGTCTTGTCAGAGTCATGGCTACTCTACAGTTACACTACAAGAGTCTTGTCAGAGTCATCTCTTCTCTACAGTCATATTACAAGAGTCTTGCAAGAGTCATGGCTGCTCTACAGTTACTCTACAAGAGACTTGTCAGAGTCATTGCTACTCTACAGTTACACTACAAGTGTGTTGTTAGAGTAATAACTACTCTACAGTTACACTACAAGAGTCTTACAAGAGTCATGGCTTCTCTACAGTTACACTGAAAGAGTCTTGCCAGAGTCGTAGCTACTCTACAGTTACACTACAAGTGTGTTGTTACAGTAATAACTACTCTACAGTTACACTACAAGAGTCTTGTCAGAGTCATGGCTTCACTACAGTTACACTGCAAGAGTCTTGCCAGAGGCCGTGCTACTCCACAGTTACACTACAAGTGTGTTGTTACAGTAATAACTACTCTACAGTTACACTACCTACGAGTCTTGTCAGAGTCCATGGCTACACTCCGTTACACCCTACAAGAGTTCTTGCTGGAAGTCATGGGCTACTCTTCGTTTTAGACTACAAGAGTATTGACAGAGTCATGGACTACTCTACACGTTACACTGCAAGAGTCTTGTTCGAGTCATAGGCTACTCTATAGTTTCACTACAAGAGTCTTCGTCCAGAAGTCATAGCTACTCTTACAGTTACACTACAAGAGTCTTGTAAGAGTCATGGCTATCTACAGTTCACACTACAAGAGTCTTGTCAGAGTCATGTACTTCTCTACAGGTACACTACACGAGTCTTCCTGAGTCATGGCTACTCTTCAGTTACACTACAAGAATCTTGCAAGATTCCTGGGGGACTACTCTTAAGCTACTCTACAAGAGTCTGCCAGAGTCCATGGGCTTACTCTCCGTTACACTACCACGATTCTTGCCTGAGTCGTTGCTACAACTACGTTTACACTACAAGTGTCTTGTTAGAGTCCATGGCTACTCACAGTTACACTGCAAGAGTCTTGTCAGAGTTATGCCTCACATACAGTTACACCAACAAGTGTCATGTTACAGTAAAGGCTACTCTAAAGATAACCACACAAGAGTTAATGGTTAGCTGAGTAATGGCTACATCTACAGTTACACCCACAAGAGTCATGTTAGAGTAATGGCTACTTACAGTTACCACTTAACGAGTATTGTCCAGAGTATCGCTTTTCTACAGATACATACTAGAGTCTTGGTTCAGATTCATGCTACTCTACAGTTTCCCTACAGAGCATTGCCATGGTCATAAACTACTCTCCAGTTACACTACAAGAGTCTAGTCAGAGTCATGGCTACTCCACAGATACACTACAAGAGTCTTGCCAGAGCCATGGCTTCTCTACAGTTACACTTCACGAGTCTTGCAAGAGCCAAAGCTACTCTACACTTACACTACAAGAGTCTTTTCAGAGTCCTAACTACTCTACAGTCACTCTACAAGAGTCTTGTTAGAAGTCAGATTGCTACTCTACAGGTTACACTGCGTAAGTCTTGTCAGAGTCATGGCTACTCTACAGTTGCAATCAAGCGCCTTGTTAGAGTCACGGCTACTCTACAGTTACACTACAAGAGTCTTGTCTGAGTTATGGCTACTATGGAGTTACACAACAAGAGTCTTGCCAGAGTCATGGCAACTCTACAGTTACACTACAAGAGTCTTGCAAGAGTCGTGGTACTCTAAGTACACTACAAGCGACTTGTCAGATTCTTGGCTACTTACAGTTACACTACAGGTCTTGTCTTGAGTTATGAGTTATGGCTACTCTACAGTTAAACTACAAGAGTCTCTCCGTCCAGAGTCAAAGGCTACTCTTCAGATACACGACAGAGTTTGTTGTCGAGTCATGGCTACGCTAAGTTACATACAAGCGTCTTGTCAGAGTCAAGGTACTCTTAGATACCATAAAAGAGTCCTTGTCAGAGGCAAGCTACTCTTCAGATACACTACAAGCGTCTTGTCAGAGTCATGGCTACCTTACAGTTACACTTCACGAGTCTGCCAGAGTCATGGCTACTCAACAGTCACTAGAAGAGTCTGCCAGAGTCAGGGCTACTCACCAGTTACACTACGTGAGTCTTGCCAGGTGTCTTGGTTACTCTACAGTTACATACAAGACGCCTTGACATAGTCATGGCTACTCTACAGTACACTTCAAGAGTCTTACCAGAGAGTATGGCTTTCTCTACAGTTACACTACACGAGTCTTGCAGGAGTCATGGCTCTACTCTACAGTTACACTACAAGAGTCTTGTCAGCGTCATAGCTACTCTTACAGGTTACACTAAACGAGTCTTGTCTGAGTCATGGACTACTTCGACAGTTACACTAAAGAGTCTTGTCAGAATCATGGCTACTCTACAGTTACTCTAAAAGAGTCTTATCCGAGTAATGGTTACTCTACAGATACTCTACAAGAGTCTTGCCAGAATCATCTCTACTCTACAGATACACTACAAGAGTCTTCCAGAGACATGGCTACTGTACCGTTGGCACTAAAGGTTTGTCACAGGTCTTGTCTAAATCTACAGCGGACACTACAAGAGTCTTGTTAGAGTAAGGGCTACTCTACAGTTCCACTACAGAGTTTCTTAGAGTACAGGCTATCTACAGTTACACTACACGAGTCTTGTCACAGTTCATTGTAATCTACAGTTACACTACAAGAGTCTTGTTAGAGTAATGGCTACTCTACAGTTACACTACAAGAGTCTTGTTAGAGTAATGGCTACTCTACAGTTACACTACAAGAGTCTTGTCACTGTCATTGTAAACCCTACAGTTACACTACAGAGTTTGTTTGAGTAATGGCTAATCTAAAGTTACACTACAAGAGTCTTGTTTAGAGTAATGGTTCTCTACAGTTACACTAAAGGTCTTGTTAGAGAATGGCTACTCTACAGTTACACTACAAGAGTCTCTTGTTAGAGTAATGGCTACTTCTACAGTACACTACAAAGAGTCTTTGTTCAGAGTCATGGGCGACTTACAGTTACACTACAAGAGTCCTTGTTAGAGTAATGGCTACTCTAAGTTACACTACAGAGTCTTGACCCAGTCATGCTACTCTACGTTACACTACAAGAGTCTTGTTAGATAATGGCTACTCTTACAGTCACACTCCAAGAGTCTTGTCAGAGTCATAATCTACCTATACTGTTACACTTAAATGGTCTTGTCACAGTCATGGCTTCTCTACAGTTTCACTACAAGAGTCTTGGCACAGTCATGGTACTCTACAGTTACTCTACAAGAGTCTTGTCAGGTGGTCACGGCTACTTACAGTTACACTACAAGAGTCTTGTCAGAGTCATGGCTACTCTACAGTTACTCTAAAAGAGCCTTGCCAGAGTCATCGTTACTCTACAGTTCCACTAAAAGGTGTATTGTCGAGTCATAGCGACTCTACAGAAAAAACAACATACTACGGGCTCGTGTTTTGAGACTCTATGACCGCGGGTTCAATCGGCCGGGGGTATGGTTTACACTACATAGACGTCTTGCAGAGTCATGGCGACTCTACTGTACACTTCACGAGTCTTCGCAGAATCAATGATATCTCGTGCTTACATTAAAAAGATCTGCCAGATTCATGGCAACTCTTCAGTTACATACAAAGAGTCATGTCTGGAGTCAATCTCTACTCTACATTCATATTAAAAGAGTACTTGCAAGAGTCATGTCTACCCTACAGTTACACCTCAAGGTCTTGTCATAGCCATCGACTACTCTCTACAGTTACACTTACGAGAAGTCTTTGTCAGAATCAATAGCTACTCTACACTTACACTAAAGGAGCCTTGCCATATTCATGGCAACTCTACGTTACATACAAGAGTCATGATAGAGTCATCTCTACTCTACAGCCAAATTACATGAGTCTTGCAAGCGTCATGACTACTCTTACAGGTACACTACAAGAATCTTGCCAGAGTCATAAGTATCTCCTATTTACATTCAAGCGGCCTCGTCAGAGTCCATTGCTAGTCTACAGTTAACAAACAAGATTATTTGTCAGAGTCATGGCTCATCAACAGGTTTACACTACAAGAGTCTTCCAGCGACATGGCTACTCTACAGATTACTCTAACAGAGTCTTTGTCAGAGTCATGGCTAATCTCTATAGTTTACTCTAAAAGAGCTTGTCAGAGTCTGGCTACCTATAGTTACACTACAAGAGTCTTGTCAGAGTATTGCCGTTACTCGACAGTCAGTTACACTAACATGAGTCTTGTCAGAGTAATGGTTACTTTACAGTTACAGACAAGAGTCATTCCAGCGTCATCTCAAAATCTACAGATACACTACAGAGTCTTCCAGAAAACATGGCTAATCTTACTGTTTACACTTACAAGAGTCTTGCAAGAGTCATGACTACTCTACAGTTACAATACAAGAGTCTTTTTCAGAGTCATTTCTACTCTACAGTTACACCAAATGTCTTGCCATAGTCATAACTACTCTACAGTTACGCTACAAGAGTCTTGCCAATGTAATATTACTCTAGCGTTACACTACAAGAGTCTAGTCAGAGTCATCGCTACTTGCAGTTCACTTACAAGAGTCTTGTCAGAGTCATGGTTCTCTACACGTTACACTACAAGACGTCTTGCCTGAGTCATCTCTACTTTACAGATGCTCTTACAAGAGTCTTCGCCAGAGTCATGGTTACTCTTACTGTTACACTTAGAAGTGTCTTGCAGAGTATCTCTACTTACAGAGCTCTACAAGAGTCTTGTCGAGTCATGGGTTCCTTACTGTTACACTAGAAGCGTCTTGCCAGGTCTCTCATACTCTTCAGATGCTTACAGAGTTTGCCATTAGTCATGGCTTCTCTACAGTTACACTACAATCGTCTTTTCAGAGTCATTCGCTTACTCTACAGTCCCCACTTCAAGAGTCTTGACCTGTGTCATGGTACTCTACAGTTACCTACAAGAAGACTTGTCAGAGTCATGGCTACTCTACAGTTACACTACAAGAGTCTTGCCAGAGTCATGGCTACTCTACAGTTACACTTCAAGAGTCTTGTCAGAGTCATGGCTACTCTACAGTTACACTACAAGAGTCTTGGCAGAGTCATGGCTACTCTACAGTTACACTACAAGAGTCTTGCCAGAGTCATGGCTACACTACAGTTACACTACAAGAGTCTTGTCAGAGTCATGGCTACTCTAAAGTTACACTACAAGAGTCTGACTCGAGTCTGGTCTACTCTATAGTTACACTACAAGGTATTGTCAGAGTCATAGGCTTCTCACAGTTTACTCTGCAAGAGGTCTGCAGAGTTCATGGATTACTCTACAGTTAAAAACAAAATCTTGGCCAGCGGTCATTGGCTAACTCTACGTTACACTACAAGAGTTTCTTAGAGTCATGGCTACTCTTTTCAGTTACACTGCAAGAGCCTTGTCAGAGTCATGGCTACGCTACGTTACTCTAAAAAGAGCCTTGTCAGCGTCAGGGCTACTCTACAGTTTACACTACAAGAGTCATGTCAGAGTCAATTCTCTACTCTACAGTTCATTTTCAAGAGTCTTGCAAGATCATGGCTACTCTACAGTACTCTACTAGAGACTTGTCTGATGTCATTGCTACTCTACCGTTTACACTACAAGTTGTGTTGTAGAGTTAAAAACTACTCTACAGTTACACTACAAGAGTCTTGCAAGGTCATGTGCTTCTCTACAGCTTACACTGGAAAGTGTCTTGCCAGAGTCGTAGACTACCTACAGTTACACTACAGTGTGTTGTTAGGTGTTATAAAACTACTCTACTGTTACATACAAGGTTTGTCAGCGTCATGGCTTCTCTACAGTTACACTGCAAGAGTCGTTGCCAGAGTCGTGCTTACTCTAAGTTACACTAAGTGTGTTGTTAGAGTCTAACTACTCAACGTTACACACCTACAAGAGTCTTGACTGAGTCTGGCTACTATACAGTTACACTACAAGAGTTTGGACAGCCTGGGGGGGGGGGGGGGGGGGCTACTCTACGTTACACTGCTAGAGTCTTGTCAGAGTCTGGCTACTCTACAGTTAACACTACAAGAGTTGACAGAGTCATTGCGCCTACTCTATAGTTACACTACAGACTCTTGTCTTAGTAATGGCTGCTCTACAGTTTTAAACTACAAGCGATTGACAGAGTCTTGGCTTACTCTACAGATTTACACTGCAAGAGTATTGTCCGAGTCATAGCTTTACACAGTTACTCTGCAAGAGTCTGGCCTGAAGTCATGGGCTACTCTACCAGTTATCCTACAAGGAGTCTTAGTCAAGTCATGGCTACTCTACAGTTACTTCACAAGGTCTGTCAGAGTCATGGCTTCTCTACAGTTACACTACAAGAGTCATGTCAGAGTCATCTCTACTCAACAAGTCATATTACAAGAGTCTTGCAAGAGTCATGCTACTTACACGAATTACTCTACAGAGTCGTGTTCAGAGTCATTTGCTACTCATACAGTTATATACAAGTGTGTTTTTAGAGTGATAACTACTCTACAGTTTCTCTACAAGAGTCTTGCCAGAGTCGTAGCTACTCTACAGTTACACTACAAGAACCTTGTCAGAGTCATGGCTTCTCTACAGTTACACTACAAGAAACTTGACAGAGTCAGAGCTACTCTACACTTACACTACAAGAACCATGTCAGAGTCTTCGCTACTCTACAGTTACACTACAAGAGTCTTGTTAGAGTCATCGCTACTCTACAATTACACTACAAAAGCCTTGCAAAAGTCATGGCTACTCTACAGTTATACTACAAGAATCTTGCAAGAGTCATTGCTACTCTACAGTTACACTACAAGAGTGTTGCTAGAGTCATGGCTACTCTACAGTTACACTACAAGAGTCTTGTCAGGGTCACGTCTACTCTACAGTTACAAAACAAGAGTGTTGCTTGAGCTCATGGCTACTCTTCAGTTACACTACAGAGTCTGTCAGAGTTATGGCTACTGTACAGTTACACTTGAAGAGTCTTGCCAGAGTCATTGCTACTCTACAGTTACACTGCAAGGTCTTGTCAAGAGTATTGGTCCCTACAGTTTCACTTACAAGGTCTTGCCAGTGTGATTGTTACTCTCATTTTACCTGCAAGAGTCTTGTTCAGAGGTCATTGCTACTCTGACAGTTACACTTACCCAGAGTCTTGCCAGAGTCATTGTACTCTCAGTTTACACTACACGAGTCTTGCCAAAGTCATTGCTATTACAGTTACAATACAAGAGTCTTGCCAGAGTCAGTGTTACTCTCCAGTTACACTAAAAGAAGTATTTGTCAGAGTCATGGAAACTCTACAGTTACACTACAAGAGACTTGTCAGAGTCATGGGCTACTCATACTGGTGCACTACAAGAGTCTTGTCTGAGTTACTATGGCTTACTTCTACAGTTACACTCCAAGCAAGTCTTGTCAGAGTCAAGGCTACTCTTCAGATACACTACAAGAGTCTTGTCAAAGTCATGGCTACTCTACAGTTACACTACAAGAGTCTTGCCAGAGTCATGGCTACTCTGGAGTTACCACTACAAAGAGTCTTGCCTGAGTCATGGCAACACTTACAGTTACAATACAAGGAGTCTTGCAAGAGTCGTGGCTTCTCTACCGTTACACTTCAAGAGTGTTGCCAGAGTCATGGCAACTCAACAGTTACACTAAAAGAGTCTTGCCAGAGTTATGGCTACTTTCAGTTACACTACAAGAGTCTGCTGGCCCAGTGTCATGCTACTCAAAACGTTCACGACAAGAGTCTTGCCAGAGTACCTGGCTACTCTACTGTTACACTACAAGAGCCTTGCCATATTCATGGCTACTCTTACTGTTACACTTCAAGAGTCTTGCCAGAGGATGGCTTCTCTACAGTTACATACAAGAGTCTTGCCCAGAGTCATGGACTCTACAGATACATACAAAGAGTCTTGTCAGGGTCATGGCTACTTACAGGTACACTCTATGAGTCGTGCCCGAGTCATGGCTACTCTACAGTTACACTTACTTAGTGTTGTCAGAGTAGTCATGGCTACTCTACTGTTACACTTCAAGGAGATCTTGTAAGAGTCCATTTTGCTTTTCTCTACAGTTACACTGCAAGAGCTTGTTTGAGTCATAGTACTCTACAGTTGTTCATTCAAGAGACTTTGTCAGAGTCATGGCTACTCTACAGTTACACAAAACGAGTATTGTCAGAGTCTGGTACTCTTCAGTTATTAAAAGAGTCTTATCCGTGTAATGGTTAATCTACAGTTACTCTCCCAACGAGTCTTGCCAGAGTCATCTCTACTCTAAAGATACACTCAAGAGTATTTCCTGTGGTCATGGCTACTCTACAGTTCCCTTACGAGCCCCCACCTATAAGAGTTGCCAGAGTCATGGCTACTCTACAGATACACTAGAAGGTCATGTCAGCGTCATGGGTACTCTACGTTTCACTACAAGAGTCTTGTCAGGAGTCATGGCTACTTACAGTCCACAACTACGAGTGTTTGCCTGGGTCATGGCTATCTACAGTTACGCTACAAGGGTCTTCTTGTCAGAGGCCCATGGCTACTCTACAGTTACACCATGAGAGTCTTGCTCAGAAGTCATGGCTACTCTAAGTTACGCTGCAGAGTATTGAGAGAGTTAAGGCTCTATCTTACAGTTACACTACAAGAGTCTTGTTGAGTCTGTGGCAACTCTACGTTGCACTACAGAGCCTTGTCAGAGTCACGGCTACTCTACAGTTACACTACAAGTGTCTTGTCAGAGCTATGGCTAGTCTTCAGTTACACTACTAGAGTCTTGTTAGAGTCATGGCTACTCTACAGTTACCTACAAGAGCGGGTGGGTGGTCTTGTCAGAGTCACGGCTACTCTAGAGCTACACACAGAGTCTTGTCAGAGTCATGGGCTACTCTTCAGTTACACATACCGAGTCTTGCCAGGAGTCATGGGCTACTCTGGTGTTACACTACAAGATGTCTTGCCAGAGTCGTTGGCTACTCTACAGTTACACTACAAGAGTCTTGTCAGAGCCATGGCTACTCTACAGATATACTTCACGAGTCTTGCCAGAGTCATGGCTACTCTGGAGTTACACTACAAGAGTCTTGCCAGAGTCGTGGCTACTCTACAGTTACACTACAAGAGTCTGTCAGAGTCATGGCTACTTACATTTAAACCTCTCCAAGAGTCTTGTCAGAGGTCATGGCTTCTATACAGTTACATTACAAGAAGCCTATTATAGTCATGGCTACTTATACAGTTTCACTTACATAGACTCTGTCAGAGTCATGGGTACTCTACAGTTACACTACAAGAGTCTTGTCAGAGTCATGGCTACTATACGTTACAATACAAGACTCTTGCTGAGTCAAAACTTCTCTACTTTTTTTGTTAACAACAAGAGTCTTGTCAGAGTCATGGCTACTCTACAGTTACACTACAAAAGTTTTGCCAGTCATGGTTACTCTACAGTTACACTACAAGAGTCTTGCCAGAGTCATGGCTACTATACAGTTACCATACACGAGTCATGTTCAGAGTCACTGTCTGCTTAAGTTTACACTACTAGAGTCTTGCCAGAGTCATGGATTATATCTCACTTAACACTACCAGTTTCTTACCAGTGTCATGCCGTTCTACAGTATCACTACAAAGAGTCTTGCCAGAGTCAAGGTTACTTACAGTTACACTTACGAGTCTGGCCAGAGTCATGGATACTCGACAGTTAAACTACTGAGTCTGACCAGAGTCATGGCTACTCTACAGTTACACTACATGAGTCTGACCAGAGTCAGGGCTATTCTACAGTTGCACTACAAGTGTTTTTCTAGAGTCATGTCTACTCTACAGTTGCACTACAAGAGTCTTTGAAAAGCCATAACTACTCTACAGTTACACTACAAGAGTCTTGTCAGAGTCATCGCTACTCTACAGTTACACTACAAGAATCTTGCCAGAGCTATGTCTACTCTAAAGATAAACTACAAGAGTCTTGATACAGTCACGGCTACTCTACAGTTACTCTACAAGAGTCTTTTCAGAGTCATGGCTACTCTACATTTATACTACAAGAGTCATGTCAGAGTCATGGCTACTCTAGAGTTACGCAACAAGAGTCGTGGCAGAGTCTTGGCTACTCTATATTTACACTACAAGAGTCATGTTAGAGTCATGGCTACTCTACAGTTACACTACAAGAGTCTTGCCAGAGTCATGGCTACTATACAGTTACACTCCATGAGTCTTTACAGATTCATGGCTACTCTACAGTTAGACTACAAGAGCCTTACAATAGTCATTTCTACTCTACTGTTACCACTACAGAGTCTTGTCAGAAGTCATTGCCTTCTGTCCAGTACAAAACAAGAGTTTGCCAGAGTCATGGCTACTCTCAGTTACTCTACAAGAGTCTTGCTAGAGTCATGGCTACTATATAGCTAGTCTACAAGAGCCTTACAATAGTCATGGCTACTCTACTGATACACTACAAGAGTCATGTCAGAGTAATGGGTATCTTCGTTGAAATACAAGAGTATTGGCAGCGTCATTGTTACTCTTCAGTTACATTACAAGAGCCTTGTCAGAGTCATGGCTACTCTACAGTTACACTTCAAGAGTCTTGTCAGAGTCACGTTAATCCAACGTTACATTACAAGAGTCTTGCAATTGCCATGGCTACTCTATTGTTACACTACAAGTCTTGTCAGAGTCATGGCTAATCTACAGTTACACTTCAAGAGTCTTGCTAGAGTCATATCTACTCTACAGTTAAACTACAAGACTCTTCTCAGAGTCATGACTTCTCTACAGATTACCCTAAAAGAGTCTTGACAGGAGTCATAGCTCTCTCAGTTACATACAAAGAGTCTTGCCAGAGTCATGGCTACTCTACAGTTACACTACAAGAGTCTTGCCAGAGTCATGGCTACTCTACAGTTACACTACAAGAGTCTTGCCAGAGTCATGGCTACTCTACAGTTACACTACAAGATGGGTATGCAGGGTTCTGCATGACCATCGTAATATGTACATATAGTGAAGAAAAGGTGTGCCATAATTAATATGAATATTATAGTTGTAAGGGAATAATTTTATAATTGAAATGTGCATTTGGGGGTACTGTCAATACTTCTACACTGTAATTATAAAGAAATTATGTTAATGATTTATTTTCCAAGGATGTCTTGGGTACGCGGAGTAAGCGTGGTTAGGGGGGTCACGTGGCCGTGCGCTAGTGGGTAAGGCTAGACGTCGGAGACGATGCTGTGTATTTATAGATAAGTTTGTAGTGTGCTTATTTTGTTTATCCAACTCAGCCATAGGCTCTATATGGCTTACCTGTATGTATTCACCCAGGCTCTGACTGGTCAGGGTGATATGGGAGGAGTGAGGGAAATAAGAAATGGGGTTGACAGTGGAGTAGAGTGGGCCCTGGCGCATGCGAGCCTTGTGCTATGGTGGTGAACCTCAAGCAGCTGTGTTTTGTGTACCCTCATTTGGGCGTTTGGATTTAGGTGTTTTTCTGTTATGTTATGGTATGGTGACTAAATAGATATATTTTCCGTATGGGAAATTTTTGCCCTAACCCTCTGTTGCCAATCCCCTTTAAGTTCCACATTACTAGTTTTAACGCTTTCAGTTATGGACTGGGATAGCCCTGGGTGGCCGGTTTGGGCTTGAGATGTGTGCAAACTTTTACCTTTGCCTTAGGCCAGGTTAAGCCCCCAGGCTACCCCACATATCTGCATAACATGGGGGCCCTGTATATGCGGATAATTATAAAAATATATGTGGTAATTTCAAAGTTTTGCAACCTGGAAAGACATATAATCATTCTTTTACGGGTTTGTCAGAGGAAGCATTCAACTATAACGCTCACACTAAATTAATAATTTACCTTTGTTGCAATATCCTGGTTTTTAGGGTGTTATTATTATTAATTCCCTGTGAATAATTTACTGTTCGTTTATGTGCAACATTGCTTAGTGTTTGGGTGTTATTATTAATTAATTCCCGGGAATATTTATCTTTCTGTATAATATGCTAGTTCTTTAGGGTTATTATTATAAGTAATACCCTGTGTGTAATTTACTTATGTGTGCAACATTGCTAGTTTTTATGGAATGTTATTATTTATTAATTCGCTATATAAATCATTTACCTTTCTGTGCCATATTGTTGATTGTTGGGTGTTTTTAATACTTGATATTTTGTGCATAATTTACCCTTGCAAGGTACAATCTTGCGAATTTTTGAGGGGTTATGTCACTAAATTTCTGGAAATTATTTACCTTTGAGGAGCGTAGCTCTTTTTTTATTTTCTGCCAGGGTTTTCTTTTTGTGTGGCAATTCTGTTTAATTTGAGGGAGTCACATGAAACTCCTTGTGAATAACTACTTCGTATATGAACCTTGCTGTGTGCATATTATTTTTATATCAGTGAGTTCTGGGCTGGTGTAAGATTTTGTGTATTATTTCTCAAAAATGGCGACATGGTGAAAATTCTGAGGCTGGACACGCATTTGGAGGTGATGACAATGACACAAATCCTCAAGATAGGGAATGGGTAAGGAAAAGTTAGTTATTTTACAAATGAAATTAACTAAGTTGCAGAAGAAAAGGAACGGTTAAGATTGAGACACAAAGATCCAGGAACAGAGAGGCCTTAGAGGTGCTTAGGGCTCAAGCATGGCTAAAGAGAGGCAGCTCAGCTTGCTTCTTCATCCAGACAAGACACAAGCTTAGATGCTTTTATTTGGATAAATAGTTATTTAAAATTTGTGCCCAAATTCAGAAGAAAGACCCTGACCAGTTTTTTCTGTTATTTGAAAGTACGGCAAATCCAAGGTTGGCCGAAAAGGAACTGGCGACATTAGCAAGAAACCCAATTAGTTGGTTAATGGTTACAGGCTATTAGTTCTTTTAGAAGGATCTGCCTTATCTGTATTATCATAAAGCTATAAGAGGTTGTGTTACTGGACTTATCAAATGTTGACGGGGAAAGGTACCGGCAGAAATTCAGAGGACTAAAGTTTCAGTCAGGCAGTCTTCTTGGTGGTATATGGTAAGGAGAAGAAGTCCATTCTAACCAGTGGTGTCGCTCAAAAGGGGGGTGGTAGGCCTTATGAAGTGTAATTACCTTAATTTTGTTAGAGGATCTTTTGAGAAATTGTTCCTCCTGACAATTAAGGCATATCTAGAGGAGATGATCTTGATGATTATAATAATGTTTTAGAGCTAGGTGAAAGATTTTTAGCTCTAACCAAAAATTTGGTATAGTTACCACACCCCACTACTAATAATGTAAGTTTTCTCCACCCCCAATATGGAATAAGAAATTTCAGAAGTATAAGCCACCATCTATCAGATAATAACAAAGAGTTTTAATATACCCTAATTTTCAGTACCCACTCGATGAGGTTTTTAAAGTTACATGTCACAGGTCCAGGACTCTAGGAACAGGTGGGGACGAGCCCAGTTCCAAGAACCAGGGATCCAACCTAGGTCAAATGGGCGGGGGGGCCTTTAAACCTTATCACTGTACATATTACAATAAACAGGGCCACCTGCAGCTTTTGTCGAAAGATGTTAGGGACCAGGCTGCGGCAGATGCTTCTCTGTACATACCACCGATTACACATGGATGTGGCTTGCATTGCAGTTTTGCCCAAGGTATCCAAGAAGACCAGCTGGTCTTTGCCTCGGATATGAAGGTCTATTCAAGTAAGTCTAGGTGGCCTTACACCTAAATGAGTTGGGTCACGAGTGTGATGTCTTTGAGGGACACTTGTAGCACTTCACCTTGCTTCCCAGAGGTGTATTGCATAGTCTCGGATGACTCCTACACCGGCGAAATTGGACATTTTTCTTAAGGGATAAACTGGGAAGTCCCTGTACAGGGATCCAGTGCACAGGTTATTTACCTTGAGTTTAATGGAGCGTTTGTTTGGGGGGTCAAATGCACCCGACGGCCAGTCTGTGACCAGATAGAGTCTGAGTTACCTGTCTGAGGTACCTACCTGTAGGTATATTGAGAAGATGTACCTTTTGCAGTAGTTGACCTTCTAATAGGCAACAACGTTGTGGCTCTTCAAAAGTGAGGAATGTTTGGTTTTGCAGGACCCTGCTTTGACTGTCAAACTGCCTCCCAGCACCCATAAGGGGGATTAACCCAACAGACCCCGGGCAGTCTTCAAGCTGGCACCTGGAAAAAAGCACCTAAGTCAGTTCCTGCATCGCCGGGCTGTGGCTCGTACGATGGTTTGGTGCAGCCTGAGAACAAAAGCCCCTGGTTTTGTATCAGGCTACTGATCACCAGAGGCTGGTTCACAGACCGGGACAAAAGCCGCGGGGGGCGTTGACCCACGGAACTTCTCCAGGTAAACTCCAGAAAGTCATGGCTAATCTAGAGTTGAAATAAAAGAGTCGTGTAGAGAAATGGCTAATCAAAGTTACACTACAAGAGTCTTGTTTAGAGTAATGGTACTCTACAGTTACAATACAAGAGTCGTGTTAGAGTAATGGCTACTCTACAGTTACACTACAGAGTCTGGTTTGTGTTAATGACTACTCTAAACAGTGACACGACAAGCGTTATTGTTAGAGTAATGGCTACTCTACAGTTATCACCTAAGAGTCTGGTTAGGTAATGGCTACTCTACAGTTACACTACAGGTCTTGTCAGAGTCAGGTACTCTACAGTTACACTACAAGAGTCTTGCCAGAGTCAGGGCTACTCTTACAGTTACCACTTCACGTGTCTTGCCAGAGTCATTGCTACTTATGAGTTTCATTAAAAAGAGTCTTTCCAGATTCATGTCAACTCTACAGTTGTACTTTACAAGAGTCTTGTCAGAGTCATTCTCGACTCGACCAGTCATATTAACAAGAGTCATGCACGGTGTCATGCACTACATTACAGTTACACCACAAGACCAGCTATTTCCTAAACATAGCTAACTCACCAATTACACTAAAGGAGCCCATTACCTCATTAGTCATGGCTACTCTACAATTACACCACAAGAGTCTTGTCCGCGTCATGGCTACACTTCCGGATCTTTTAAACTACAAGAGTCTCTGCCAGAAATCATGGCACTCTAGGGGGGAAAGGGGATACACTTCAGATTCTTCGTAGAGTCATGGCAACTTACAGGTACACTCCAAGAATCTTGCCAGATTCATGGCTACTCTAATGTTACATCCAAGGAGTCTTGCAAGAGTCATAAGTATCTACTATTACACTACAAGAGTCTGTCAGATAGTCATTACTAGTTAAGTTCAATACAAGAGTCTATGTCCAGAAGGTCATGCTTTATCAACAGTTACATAACAACGATCTCAACAGTTAACACTACAAGAGTCCTGTCTCCCAGAGTCATGGCTAAGCTCTTACAGTTACTCTAAAAGATATTTTTTATCAGCTGTTGCGGGGGAGTTCCCAAAAATTTACCAGTGTTTTTTTGCGAGTTGAAAATGACAAACTCTTTTTAGAGGACCTATGTCCAAGGGCCGCAGGGAACTATTAAAGTGTCGTTGTCAGTATTTTTTACAGATTCTGAGGAACGGCATATAGTGTTAAAATGGGAGAGCTAAATAATCAGTGTTATTAAAAAATTCCTTTTCTAACGGGTTACCAGAGTCTATACCCTTTCTGATTAATTTTGTGTGTGTGTTTTTGAGATTTCTGGTGAAACTTTTTTGTCTCTTAGGCTTTGCACAAATCCCCCAAAGTCATTTTTTATGAAATGCATGTAGTTTTGAGAGGCCTACTTGAGGTAAATTTACCAATGTATACATCCTAGGAGTCAAAGAAAAGCACCATGGTTATCCACTCTCAGGGCAATGCATGTTTGTTTTACCCAGTACCAGAAGGACTTGGAGGAGGGAATTCCCCTCTCTTTCATTACCGTGTGGGAAAGCACTCTGGAATCATTAAGTCATGTGCTACGTGAGGATGGTGATGTTTCACCGCGGGGGTTTTTCTCGGTTTCAAGAAAATTCTTGGCTAAGATGAGGTCGATGGCACTAGTCCCAACCAGTCTGCCAGTCCGCCCAGGAGACGGGGACTATGAGGTGGTGCTACACATCTGGAAGCTGGAGAGATGGGATTGGCATTGGAGCCGGGTCCTGGTAAGGCTATGAGGGAACTGTGTGGTGACTTCAAATGATGAGGGGATAAAGTCCCTAGAAAGATAATGTAAGCAAAAAAATTGTAAGAGAATTGTGGAAAGATTTTGATCTTCTGAAAGACAGGTTGAAGTTTTGGCTCAGCCATTGTGACCTTAGTGAAAGAATTTTGGGATGCTGAAAAATGGGGCCATGTTAAACCCCATGAGAAAGGGTTTCCGAATTTGTGAAATTCAGCAGACCGGGCATGATGAAGCTGGGGTGAAATAGGTTCCTTTGAAGGAAGTAAATGTGTTTATTTCTAGAGACGTGTTTGTATCCAGCTAGGTCGTGGACGTTGTTTTTTTACGGTCTCACACTATTTTGATACCTTGAAACTGCACTGACTGCCGCCAGGTACAGTTAAAAATAAGGTTTTTGTCTCCTCTTTTGAACTACATGCAAATTGTGGAATGAACAGTTGGGTGGGTCATCTGCTTCCCATGACCATTTTTGCCAAGGACACACCCTTTATTTGGTAACTTTAATATCTCTGTGCAGTACCTTTTGTATGCCATTAACCCTAAAGATCTTTTAATTGTTTTAATCCTGAGTTACCCACCCCGGGTTTTGCAAAATGATACAGGGGTTTTGGGTCAGTCTTGTTGCAGGGTAAGCAGGAGTAGTAATGACACTCGGCTGGCTTCTCAGCAAAAAGTAGCTTTCACCAAAAAGTTATCCCTCCATAGAAAGGAGGCTTTTGCTTTAGTGTGCAGTGCAACATTTTGAGTGCATATATCTTCATCAGTTCACCCTATAACTGTGTATAGTGACCATATTCCTTTACATTTCCTCATTTAAAATGAGGCACCCACAATCAAGCCCTTACAAGGGGGGCCTTTTTTCTCCAACTTCTTAATCTTTAAATCATTATGTGAAGGGAGCGGAGAATGTGGTTGCTAATACCTTGTCTTGTGTTTTTAAAGTGAAAATATGTATTTGTAAGAACACTTATCTATTCTTATTTTGCAGTGATTTGCGGTAACGAGTAGATGGAACTCTGGACCACCCAAAGGAAAGGCAGGTTGAGCTGGAGCTGGAGGTATCGGGATTCCCTAGGTTGTGTTTTTAGGGGGTATCACATCAAAGGCCATGCCTAGGTAAGGTATGCACGTTTTTTAGGAGTTGGCTGGAATGCCTCGCCTCTGTTTTATGTTGGTATAGGGACTGTTGGACCTAACGTTTTAGTGAATGTGGGGCTGGCGGTGATGCCCTCCACTGTTTGGGTCATTGTCATTTTGATCCGAGGTGTTTTGGTTCTCCAGGACTCTTTTTCAATTTTCCTTTTTGGATCCACTGCTGGGTGACTCCAGGGTCCCCTTGGGAAAGACATGTAGGGGACGGCCTGGGAGGTCCACCTTTCGGGGTCTTCATGATGACTCCAGGGTTTTATGGCCCGCAGTCCCACCAACAAGATTTATGTGCCTATCCACCCTTGTATTGGGGCCTGATATTTTCCCCTCTCCTGTGCTCTCCTGATTCTCGCAGAGGTGTGTCATGGGGAACCAGTTTGTTTACTAAAGATTGCCTTTTGAGATGGGAGTGATAATGTGATTTTGTTTTCTCAGTAGAAATTTTAACATGTAACATCTGTTTTTCTTTTCTTTGAACTCCTGGAAAATGTACTTACTGTTTAAAAGTTTTTTTTGGGGGCACCTACAGTTTGGTCTTTCCTTGCAATATACTGAACTTTGGTGTTACTTCATAAAACGGCATTTCCCCATGGGCACTTTTTGTACAAAGTTAACTTGCTCGTTTATAAGTTTGCTTGATGTAATTTAGGTAAAATGCATCAACGCCAGCGCCTGGCCAGCGCTGTGTTGTAATGGTGCCTTTTCCTAAAACAGCTGTCAAGAGTGTGGCTGTGAGCTCGTTGGGTATAGAAATTGATCACTTTTATGTTTGGCGAGTTCCATATGTCTGCAATCTAGTACCTCAGTTTGTTAATATTGCATATTTGTAGTACCAAAAGACCGTGATTGTATGGTGGTCATTCCCCAGTCATCATTTTGCCAGTTGCCTCAGACCTCAATGTGGGGCTTATTTTCTTTTTTTTTCCTTTTTGCCTAGCGGTGTCCGTTGGACCCCCCTAGCAGAGTGAGACCTATGGTCCCGGGGGTGGGGGTGTTTTGCAGGGTTCTGCAAGACATCGTAATGAACATATAGTGAAGAAGTGTGCCATAATAATATGAATATTATAGTTGTAAGGAATAATTTTATAATTAATAATGTGCATTTGGGGGTACTGTAAAGTACTCTAACTGTAATTATAAAGAAATTCTGTTAATGATTTATTTTCCAAGGATGTTTGGGTACGCGGAGTAAGCGTGGTTAGGGGGTCACGTGACGTGAGCATAGTGGGTAGAGGCTGGCGTCGGATATGCTGTGTATTTAAGATAAGTTTGTAGTTGTGCACTTTTTTTGTTTTTTTCCAACTCAAGCCATAGGCTCTCATATGGCTTACCTGTATGTTCACCCAGGCTCTGACATGGTCAGGATGCTGTGGGAGGAGTGAGGAAATAAGAAATGAGGTTGACAGTGGAGTAGAGTGGGCCTGGCGCTGACGAGGCCTAGTGCTATGGTGGCTGAACCTCAAGCCAGCTGTTGTTTGTGTACCCTCATTTGGGCGTTTAGGATTTAGGTTTTTCTGTTATGTTATGTTATGGTGACTAAATAGATATATTTTCCTAATGGGAATTTTTGCCTAACCCTCTGTTGCCCAACCCCTTTAAGTACACATACTAGTTTAACGCTTTCTGTTTTGACTGGGATAGCCCTGGGTGGCCGGTTTGGGCTTGAGATGTGTGCAACTTTTACCTTTGCCCTTAGGCCAGGCTCAAGCCCCCAGCTATCCCACATTTCTGCATAACATGGGGGCCTGTATATGGGATAATTATAAAATTTTATGTGGTAATTCAAGTTTGCAACGTGGAAAGACAAAAATCATTCTTTACTGGTTTGGTCAGAGGAAGCATTCACTATAACACTCACACTAAAATAATAATTTACCTTTGTTTGCAATATTGCTGGTTTTTTGGGTGTTATTATTAATTAATACCCTGTAATAATTTACTTTTGTGCAACATTTCTAGTTTTTAGGGGGTTATTATAATTAAAT
>NC_069444.1:1202658-1244951 GCF_026875155.1 Cherax quadricarinatus | reverse complement strand
AGGCAAAAATCCCTATAGGAAAATATATCTATTTAGTCACCATAACATAACATAACAGAAAAACCTTAATCCTAAACGCCCAAATGAGGGTACACAAACAACAGCTGGCTTGAGGTTCACCACCATAGCACTAGGCCTCGTCAGCGCCAGGCCACTCTACTTCACTGTCAACCTCATTTCTTATTTCCTCACTCCTCCCACAGCACCCTGACCATGTCAGAGCCTAGGTGAACATACAGGTAAGCCATATGAGAGCCTATGGCTTGAGTTGGATAAACAAAATAAGTGCACAACTACAAACTTATCTTAAATACACAGCATATCCGACGCCAGCCTCTACCCACTATGCTCACATCACGTGACCCCCTAACCACGCTTACTCCGCGTACCCAAACATCCTTGGAAAATAAATCATTAACAGAATTTCTTTATAATTACAGTTAGAGTACTTTACAGTACCCCCAAATGCACATTATCAATTATAAAATTATTCCTTACAACTATAATATTCATATTATTATGGCACACTTCTTCACTATATGTACATTACGATGTCATGCAGAACCCTGCATAACACCCCCACCCCCAGACCATAGGTCTCACTCGGCTAGCGGGGTCCCTACAAACACCGCTGGCAAAAAGAAAATAAGCCCCACATTAAGGTCTGAGGCAACTGGCAAAATGATAACTGGGGAATGACCACAATACAACCACGGTCTTTTGGTACTACAAATATGCAATATTAACAAACTGAGGTACTAGATTGCAGACATATGAAACTCGTCGAACATAAAAGTGATCAATTTCTATGCCCAACGAGCTCACAGCCACACTCTTAGACAGCTGTTTTAGGAAAAGGCACCATTACAACACAGCGCTGGCCAGGCACTGGCGTTGATGTATTTTACCTAAATTACATCAAGCAAACTTATAAACGAGCAAGTTAACTTTGTACAAAAGTGCCCCTGAGGAATGCCGTTTTATGAAGTAACACCAAAGTTCAGTATATTGCAAGGCAGACCAAACTGTAGGTGCCACCAAAAAAACTTTTAAACAGTAAGTACATTTTCCAGGAGTTCAAAGAAAAGAAAAACAGATGTTACATGTTAAATTCTACTGAGAAAACAAAATCACATTATCACTCCCATCTCACAGCAATCTTTAGTAAATAAAACTGGTTCCCCATGACACACCTCTGCGAGAATCAGGAGAACACAGGAGAGGGGAAAATATCAGGCCCCCAAAAACAACGGGTGGATAGGCACATAAATCTTGTTGGTGGGACTGTGGCCATAAAACCCTGGAGTCATCACTGAAGACCCCCAAAAGGTGGACCTCCCAGGCCGTCACCTACATGTCATTCCAAGGACCCTGGAGTCACCCCAGCAGTGATCCAAAAAGGAAAAATTGAAAAAGAGTCCTGGAGAACCAAAACACCTCGGATCAAAAGACATGACCCAAACAGTGGAGGGCATCACCGCCAGCCCCACATTCACTAAAACGTTAGGTCCAACAGTCCCTATACCAACATAAAACAGAGGCGAGGCATTCCAGCCAACTCCTAAAAAACGTAGCATACCTTACCTAGGCATGGCCTTTGATGTGACTACCCCCCTAAATACACACACACTAGGGAATCCTGATACCTCCAGCTCCAGCTCAACCTGCCCTTCTCCTTTGGGTGGTCCAGAGTTCCATCTACTCGTCTACCGCAAATCACTGCAAAATAAGAATAGATAAGTGATCTATACACTACATCGTGCACTTTAAACACAAGACAAGGTATTAGCAACCACATTCTCCGCTCCCTTCACATAATGAATCACAAGATTAAGAAGTTGGAGAAAAAAGGCCCACCTTGTAAGTCTCTGATTGTGGTGCCTCATTAAGTGAAGGAAACGTAAAGGAATATGGTCACTATGCACAGTTATAGGGTGAACTGATGAAGATATATGCACCTCAAAATGCTGCACTGCCAACACTAAAGCAAAAGCCTCCTTTTCTATGGAGGCATAACTTTTTTGGTGCCTGCTACTTTTTGCTGAGAAGCAGCCGAGTGTCATTACTTCTCCTGCTCTACCCTGCAACAAGACTGACCCAACCACTGTATCATTTTGCAAAACCCGGGGTGGGTAACTCAGGATTACACATAAAAGATCTTGAGGGTTAATGGCATACAAAAGGTACATGCACAGAGATATTAAAGTTACATATACGGGTGTGTCCTTGGCACACATGGCCCATGGGAAGCAGATGACCCAACCACTGTTCATTCACACAATTTGGGATTAGTTTCATAAAGAGGAGACAAAACCTTATTTTTTAACTGTACCTGGCGGCAGTCAGTGCACTTTTTCAAGGTATAAAACTATGTGAGACCAGTAAAAAACAACGTCCACCGACTCTCGCGGATACAAACACAGTCTCTAGAAATAAACACTTCACTTCCTTAAAGGGAACCTATTTCACCCCAGCTTACATCAGCCAGGCCTGCTGACTTTTCCCAAAAATTCGGAAACCTCTATCTCATGGGGTTTAACATGGCCCCATTTTTCAGCATCCCAAATTCTTTCACTAAGGGCACAAGGGCTGAGCCAACACTTCAACCAGCCTTTCAGAAATCAAAATCTTTCCACAATCTCTTACAATTTTCCTGCTTACATTATCTTTCTCAGGACTTTATCCATCATAAATTTTGAAGTCACCACACAGTTCCATCATAGCCTTCCCAAGGACCCGGCTCCAAATGCCAATCCCATCTCTCCAGCTCCAGAAGTGTAGCACCACCTCATAGTCCCCACGTCATCCTGGGCGGACTGGCAATGGTGCACAAGTGCCATCAAACCTCATCTTACCCAAAGAATTTTCTGAAACCGAGAAAAACCACCGCCGGGAAACATCACCACCTCACGTAGCACATGACTTAATGATTCCAGAGTGCTTTCCCCACACGGTAATGAAAGAGGGGGAATTCCCTCCTCCCAGTCCTTCGGGTACTGGTAAAACAAACATGCATTGCCCTGAGAACTGGGATAACCATGGTGCTTTTCTTTGACTCCTAGGAGAATACATTGGTAAATTTAACCTCAAGAGCCTCCTCAAAACTACATGACATTTCATAAAATATGACTTCTTGGTGATTTGTGCAAAGCCTAAGGAAAAAAATTTTCACCAAAAATCTCAAACCACACACACAAAATTAATCAGAAAGGGTATAGACTCGGTAACCTGTTAGAAAAGGAATTTATTAATAAACACTGATTATTTAGCTTTTCCCCATTTTAACACTGAAATGCCGTTCCTTCAGAATGTAAAAAATACTGACAACAACACTTTAATAGTTCTGCTGCGGCCACTTGGACAGAGGTCCTCTTAAAAAAGAGTCTTGCTCATTTGATCACTCTGCAAAAAAAAACATTTTGGTAAATTTGGAACCACACCTCCGCAACACTGATAAATAAATAGCGTTCCGGAGTCACATCCTTCCCGGGCCTCACTCAGCTGCTGCAGAGTCGGGGGAAATTTTTCCCACATCAGCCCCAAAGCCCCACTTCTCCAACCGAGTTCCGTTGACAGGTTCATCACTGCCAGAGTCTCCGCAGGTCAGACACAATGAACAGGCTTCCCCCATGCCCCAAACCATCACCACAGTGTGCAAAAGGGGTCACAGGGAGGCACAGCTCCTCCCTTGTTTCCCTGTTTAGTCCGAAAGCACATTGAAAAATTTTCAGGTACCGTTGCTCCAATTGGGTCATTACCACCTAGTAAAGCAGGGTCCTGCAAAACCAAACATTCCCCACTTTTGAGGAATCCCAAAACCGTTGTTTTGGCCTAGTAAAAGGGTCAACTCCTGCAAAGGTACATCTTCTGCAATACCTACAGGTGGGTACCCAGACTGGTACTGAGACTCTATCTGGTCACAGACTGGGCCGTGCGGGCGTTGACCCCCCAAACACTCTCCAGGTAAACTTCAGGTAAATAACCTGTGCACTGGAGTCCTGACAGGGACTCCAGTTATCCCTTTAAGAAAAAGTCCAATCCGTGTAGGTGTCATCCGACACTGTCAATACACCTCTGGGAAGAAAGGGGTTTTATGTGCTACAAGTGTCCCCCCAAAGACATAACACTCGTGACCCTACCTTCATTTTGGTGTAAGCCACAGTAACTTTCTTGAATAGACCTTCCATCCGAGGGTCAAAGACAGCTGATCTTCTTTGGATACCTTGGGGCAAGACTGCAATGCAAGCCACATCATGTGTAATCGGTTTTTATTTACTGGAGAAGCTCTGCCGCAGCCTGGTCCCAAAACATCTTTCGACAATAGGCTGCAGGTGGCCCTGTTTATTGTAATAGTACATGATAAGGTTTAAAGGCCCCCTGCCCATTTGACCTAGGTTGGATTCCTTGGTTCTGGGGAACTGGGCTCGTCCCACCCGTTCCTGGTAGTCCTCGACCTGTGACAGCTGACTTAAAACCTCATCGAGTGGGGGACTGGAAAATTAGGTTATTAAAACTCTTGTGGTTATTAGGCTGATAGATGGGTGGCTTAACTTTTGAAATTTCTTTTTGCATTGGTGGGTGGAGAAAACTTACCATTATTAGTATGTGGGGGTGGTAACTACTACCAAATTTTTGGTTAGCTAAAAATCTGTCACCCAGCTCTAAAACATTATTAAAATCATCAAGACCATCCCTCAATATGCCTTATGGGCAGGAGGAACATTTTCTCAAAAAAACCCTAACAAATTAAGGTAATTACACCTTCATAATTGCCTCCACCCCCATTGAGCGACACCACCTGTTTAGAAGTGACATCTTCTCCTTACCATATTCCACCAAAGACTGCCCTGGGCTGAAACTTTAGTCCTTGAATTTTCTGCCGGTACCTTTCCGGGACCATTTGATAAGCCAGTAAAACTACCTCTTATAGCTATGATAATCAGATAAGGCAGATCCTTCTAAAAAACTAATAGCCTGTAACCCTTTACCAACAAATGGTTCTGCTAATGTCGCCCTTCCTTTCCGCCAAACTTGGATTGGCCACTTCAATAAAAGAAAAACTGTCGGTCTTCTCTAGGAATTTGGCACAACTTTAGGCTTATCCAAATGAAAGCATCTACCCTTGTGTCTGTGTTAGGGGAAACAACTGCCCTCTTAACCCCCTTTCCCTTTAGCCCAAGCTCCTCCCAGGCTCTCTGTTCCGGATCTTGTGCGCTCAATCCTTAACCGTTCCTTTCTTCTGCACAGGTTAATTTCATTGTAAAATACTACTTCCTTATAAAGGTCCCCATCAGAGATTGATCAATGTCACCTTCCAAATGCTGTCCCCTCAAATTTTCACCAGTGTCACCATTTTGAGAATAATGCACCAAATCTACTACTAGCCACAGAAATTACTGATATAAATAATAAAGCACACAGCAATATTACTGAAGTAGTATATTCACAAGGACTGTCATGTGACTCCCTCAATTAACAGAACTGCACACAAAAAGAAAACCCTGAGAAGAAAAAAAATAAGAGCTATGCTCCTGCAAAGGGAAATTATTTCCGAAATTTAGGTGGATAACCCCCTCAAATCAGCAAGTTTGTAACCTGCAAGGTTTAATTATGCACAAATATCAAGTTTTTTAATAACAAACCCTAAAAATCAACAATATTGCCAGAAAGGTAAATGATTTATAGAGTATTAAATTAAAAAAAACCCCCTAAAAAACTAACAATTTGCACACAAAAGTAAATTATACACAGGGTAATAATTAAAAAAAATAACACCCTAAAAACCTAGCAATAAATTTATACCGAAAGGTAAATTATCACAGGGTATTAAATTAATAATAACACCCTAAAAAACCTACAATGTTGCACACAAAAGTAAATTATTCACAGGGTATTAAATTAATAATAAACACCCAAAAAAAACCAGCAAATTGCAAACAAAGGTAAAATTATTATTTTAGTGTGAGTGTTATAGTGAATGCTTCCTCTACCAAACCAGTAAAGAATGATTTTTTTCTTTCCAGGTTGCAAACTTGAATTACCACATAAAATTTTATAATTATCCCATATACAGCCCCCATGTTATGCAGAAATGTGGGATAGCGGGGCTTGAGCCTGGCCTAAGGCAAAGGTAAAAGTTGCACACATCTCAAGCCCAAAACCCGGCCACCCAGGGCTAACCCCTCAAAACAGAAAGCGTTAAACTAGTATGTTACTTAAAGGGGGTTTGGGGAACAGAGGGTTAGGCAAAAATCCCATTAGGAAAATATATCTATTTAGTCCCCCATAACATAACATAACAGAAAAACCTAAATCCTAAACGCCCAATGAGGGTACACAAACAACAGCTGGCTTGAGGTTCAGCCACCATAGCACTAGGCCTCGTCAGCGCCAGGCCCACTCTACTCCACTGTCAACCTCATTTCTTATTTCCTCACTCCACCCACAGCATCCTGACCATGTCAGAGCCTGGGTGAACTTACAGTTAAGCCCTATGAGAGCCCTATGGCTTGAGTTTGTAAAAACAAAATAAGTGCACAACTACAAACTTATCTTAAATACACAGCATATCCGACGCCAGCTCTAACCCACTATGCGTCACCGTCACGTGACCCTCCCTAACCACCTTACGCTACCGCGTACCCAAAACATCCTTGGAAATATAAATCAATAACAGAATTACTTTATAATTAACAGTTAAGTACTTACCGTACCCCCAAATCAACAGTATTAATTTATAAATATTATTCTTACAACTATAATATTCATATATTATGGCATCACCTTCTTCACTATATGTTCATTACGATGTCATGCAGAACCCTGCATAACACCCCCACCCCAGACCATAGTCCACTCTGCTAGCGGGTCCATACGGAACACCGCTAGGCAAAAAGGAAAAAAAAAGAAATATAAGCCCCACTTGTAGGTCTGGAGGCAACTGGCCAAAAAATGATGACTGGGGAATGACCAACCATACAAATCACGGTCTTTTGGTACTACAAATATGCAATCTTAACAAACTGAGGTACTAGATTGCAACATATGGAACTCGCCAAACATAAAGTGATCAATATCTATACCAACGAGCTCACAGCCACACTCTTAGACAGCTGTTTAGGAAAAGGCCACCATTACCAACACCCGCTGGCCCAGGCGCTGGCGTTGATGCATTTTACCTAAATTACATCAAGCAACTTATAAACATCAAGTTAATTTGTACAAAAGTGCCCATGCGGGAATGCCGTTTTATGAAGTAACACCAAAGTTCCATATATTGCCAAGGCAGACCACACTGTAGGTGCCACAAAAAAAAACTTTAAAACAGTAAGTACATTATCCCAGGAGTTCAAAGAAAAGAAAAACAGATGTTACAGGTTAAATCTATCTGATAAAACAAAATCACATATCACTCCCATCTCACAGCAATCTTTAGTAAACAAAACTGGTTCCCCCCTTGACACACCTCTGCGAGCATCAGAGAGCACAGGAGAGGGGAAAATATCAGCCCCAAATACAAAGGGTGGATAGCACATAAATCTTGTTGGTGGACTGCGCCCATAAAACCCTGGAGTCATCACTGAAGACCCCCCCCGAAAGGTGGACCTCCCAGGCCGTCACCTACAGTCATCACTCCAAGGACCCTGGATCTCCCCAGCAGTGATCCAAAAGGAAAATTTGAAAAAAGTCCTGGAGAACCATAACAACCTCGGATCAAAAGACATGACCCAAACAGTGGAGGGCATCACCGCAGCCCCACATTCACTAAAAACGTTAGTCCAACGTCCCTATACCAACATAAAACAAGGCGAGCATCACCACTCCTAAAAAACGTAGCATACCTTCTTACCTAGCATTGCCTTTGATGTGACGACCCCCCCTAAATACACACACACTAGGAATCCTGTATATACCCCAGCTCACACAGCTCAACCTCCTTTCCCTTTGGGTGGTCCAGAGTTCCATCTATACTCGTCTACCGCAAATCACTGCAAAATAAGAATAGGAAGAGAAACTCTCTACACTACATATTGCAGCTTTAAACAGCAAGACAGGATTAGCAACACATTCTCCGCTCCCTTCACATAATGAAATCACAAGATTAAGAAGTTGGAGAAAAAAGGCCCACCTTGTAAGTCTCTGATTGTGGTCTCATTAAGTGAAGGAAATGTAAAGAATATGGTCACAATACACAGTATAGGTGAACTGGATGAAGCTAATATGCACCCAAAATGTGCACTGCCAACACTAAGCAAAGTCCTCCTTTCTATGGAGGTATAACTTTTTGGTGAATGCCCTACTTTTGCTGAGAAGCAGCCGAGGTGTTCAATTACTACTCCTGCTCTAACCCTGCAACAAGACTGACCCAACCACTGTCATCCTTTTGCAAAACCCGGGGTGGGTAACTCAGGATTAACACATAAAAAGATCTTGAGGTTAATGGCATACAAAAGGTACATGCACAGAGATATTAAAGTTACAAATACGTGTGTCCTGGCACACATGCATGGGAAGCAATGACCCACCCACTGTTCATTCACCACAATTTTGCATGTAGTACATAAAGAGGATGACCAAAACCTTATTTTTAACTGTACCTGGCGGCAGTCAGTGCACTTTTTCAAGTATCAAAACCCTAGTGGAGACCAGTAAAAAACCACCGTCCACCGACTCTAGCTGGATACAAACACAGCCGTCTAAGAAAAACACATCACTCCTTCAAGGAACCTATTTCACTCCCAGCATTACATCATGCAGGTCTGCTGAACATTTCACAATTCGGAAAACCTCTATCTCATGGGTTTAAACATTGCCCCAAAAAATTTTTTTTCAGCATCCCTAAATTTCTTTCACTAAGGTGCTCATGGCTGAGCCAACACTCAACAGTCTTTCAAAGATCAAAATCTGCCACAATCTCTTACAATTTTCCTGCTTACATTATCTTTCTCAGGGACTATTATCCACATCAATTTGAAGTCCACCACACAGTTCGATCATAGCATTAACCAGGACCCGGCTTCCAATGCCAATCCCATATCTCCAGCTTCCAGATGTGAGCACCACCTCATAGTCCCAGTCTTCCTGGGCGACTGGCAGACTGGTGCACTATGCCATCGACCTCATCTTAGCCAAGAAATTCTGAAACCGAGAAAAACCACCGCCGTGAAAACATCACCATCCTCACGTACACATGACTTAATGATCCAGAGTGCTTTCCCACACGTAAATGAAAGAGAGGAATTCCCTCCTCCAAGTCCTTCTGGTACTGGAAAAAACAAACATGCATTGCCCCCTGAGAGACTGGAAACATGGTGCTTTCTTGACTCCTAGGATGATATACAATGTAAATTTAACCCCAATAGGCCTCTCAAAACAACATGACATTTCATAAAATATGATCTTCTGGGTATTTGTGCAAAGCCTAAGAGGACAAAAATGTTCAAATTTCACATCACACAAAATCACAAAACCACACACACACAAAAATTAATCAGAAAGGTATAACTCTGGTAACTGTTTAAAAAGGAATTTATTAATAAACACTGATTATTTAGCTCTCCCATTTTAACACTGATATGCCGTTCCTTCAGAATCTGTAAAAAATACTGACAACGACACTTTAATAGTTCTCCTGCGGCCACTTGGACATAGGTCCTCTTAAAAAGAGTCTTGCTCATTTGATCAACTCTGCAAAATAAACACTTGGTAAATTTGGGAACCACATCCTCCGCAACAGCTGATAAATGAATAGCGTTCCGGAGGTCACATCCTTCCCGGCCTCACTCAGCTGCTGCAGAGTCAGGGGATTTTTTCCCACATCAGCACCAAGACCACTTCTCCAACCGAGTTCCGGTTGAACCGGTTCATCACTGCTCAGAGTCTCCTGCAGGTCAGACACAATGAACAGGCTCCCCATGCCCAAACCATCACCACAGTGTGCAGAAGGGTCACAGGGAGGCACAGCTCCTGCCTTGTTTCCCTGTTTAGTCCGAAAGCACATTGAAAAATTTTCAGGTACCGTTGCTCCAATTGGGTCATTACCACCTAGTAAAGCAGGGTCCTGCAAAACCCAAACTTTCCCTCACTTTGAGGAGTCCACAACGTTGTTGGCCTATTAGAAGGTCAACTCCTGCAAAAGGTACATCTTCTGCAATACCTACAGGTAGGTACCCAGACTGGTACTCAGACTCTATCTGGTCACAGACTGGGCCGCGGGGGCATTGCCCCCCCAAACACTCTCCAGTAAACTCCAGGTAAATAACCTGTGCACTGAGTCCTGACAGGGACTCCATTATCCCTTTAAGAAAAATGTCCAATCCGGTGTAGGTGTCATCCGACACTGGCAATACACCTCTGGAGCAAGGTGTATGTGCTACAAGTGTCCCTCAAAGACATAACACTCGTGACCCTACCTTCATTTTGGTGAAAGGGCCACCAGTAGACTTACTTGAATAGACCTTCATCCGGAGGGTCAAAGACAGCTGTCTTCTTTGGATACCTTGGGCAAGACGCAATGCAAGCCACATCATGGTGTAATCGGTGTATTTACGGAGAAGCATCGCCCCCAGCCGGGTCCCTAAGCATCTTTCGACAATATGGCTGCAGGTGGCCCTGTTTATTGTAATATGTACAGTGATAAGGTTTAAAGGCCCCCTGCCCATTTGACCTAGGTTGGATCCCTTGGTTCTGGGGAACTGGGCTCGTCCCACCTGTTCCTAGTAGTCCGGGACCTGTGACAGCTAACTTAAAACCTCATCGAGTGGGTACTGGAAAATTAGGGTTATTAAAACTCTTGTGGTTATTAGGCTGATAGATGGGTGGCTTATACTTCTGAAATTTCTTATTCCTATTTGGTGGGTGGAGAAAACTTACCATTATTAGTATGTGGGGTTGGTAACTACTACCAAATTTTTGGTTTTAGCTAAAATCTTCACCTAGCTCTAAAAAAATTTTTAAAAATCATCAAATCCATCTCTCAAGATATGCCTTATGGTCAGGAGGAACATTTCTCAAAAGACCCTCTAACAAAATTAAGTAATTACACCTTCATAATTGCCTACCACCCCCTTTGAGCGACCCCCACCTGTTTAGAAGTGACATCTTCTCCTTTACCATATTCCACCAAAGACTGCCCTGACTGAAACTTTAGTCCCTGAATTTCTGCCGTACCTTTCCGGCACCATTTGATAAGCCATTTAAAACTCCCTCTTAAGCTTATGAAAATCAGATAAGGCAGATCCTTCTAAAGAACTAATAGCCTGTAACCCTTTACCAACTAATTGGGTTCTTGCTAATGTCGCCCATTCCTTTTCCGGCAACCCTTTGGGATTTGGCCGTACTTTCAAATAACAGAAAAAACTGGTCAGGGTCTTTCTTCTAGGAATTTGGGCACAAATTTTATGGCTTTATCCAAAAGAAAAGCATCTACTCTTGTGTCTGTGTCTGGGTGAGAAGCAAGCTGCCTCTCTTTACTCTTTTTTGAGCCCTAAGCTCCCTAAGGGTCTCTGTTCCTGGATCTTTGTGTGCTCAATCTTAACCGTTCCTTTTCTTCTGCAACTAGGGTTAATTTCATTTTTAAAATTACTCTTCCTTTATCCAGGTCCCTATCATGAGGATTTGGGTTCAATGTCCCCCTTCCAAATGCGTGTCATCCTCAGAATTTTCACCATGTCAGCCATTTGAGAAATAATAGCACAAATCTTACTAAACCCCCACAGAACTTACTGATATAAAATAATAAAGCACACAGCAAAAGGGACATATACTGAAGTTAGTATATTCACAAGGAGTTGTCATGTGACTCCCTCAAATTAAACAGAATTGCACACAAAAAGAAAACCCTGGCAGAAAAAAAATAAGAGCTACTGCTCCTGCAAAGGTAAATTATTTCCAGAAATTTAGGTGAGCATAACCCCCTCAAAATCGGCAAGATTGTACCTGCAAGGGTAAATTATGCACAAAATATCAAGTATTAATAACACCCTAAAATCAAAAAATATGGCACGAAAGGTAATGATTTATAGAGAATTAATTAATAATAACACCATAAAAACTAGCAATGTTGCACACAAAAGTAAATTACACACAGGGTATTAATTAATAATAACACCCTAAAAACTAGCAATATTATACAGAAAGATAAATTAAATTCACAGGGTTTTTAATTTATAATAACACCCTAAAAACTACAATGTTGCACACAAAAGTAAATTATTCACAGGGAATTAATTAATAATAACACCCTAAAAACCAGCAATATTGCAAACAAAGGTAAATTATTATTTTAGTGTGAGCGTTATAGTGAATGCTTCCTCTGACCAAACCAGTAAAGAATGATTATTTTCTTTCCAGGTTGCAAACTTGAATTACCACATAAAATTTTATAATTATCCCATATAAAAGGGCCCCCCTGTTATGCAGAAATGTGGGGTAGCTGGGGCCCTTAGCTTGCTAAGGGGCAAAGTAAAAGTTTTCACACATCTCAACCCAACCGGGCCCCCAGGGCTATCCCAGTCAAAACAGAACGTTTTAACTAGTATTGTACTTAAGGGTTGGCAACAAGGGTTAGCAAAAATTCCCATTAGAAATATACTTTTAGTCCCATAACATAATAACAAAAAACCTAAATCCTAACGCCCAAATGGTTACACAAACCAAAAGCTGGGTTGAGGTTTCAGCCACCATAGCACTAGCCTCGTAGCGCCAGCCACTCTACTCCACTGTCAACCTCATTTCTTATTTCCTCACTCCTCCCATAAACCCCTGACCCAAATCAGAGCTGGTGAACATACAGTAACCATATGAGAGCCTATGGCTTAGTGGATAAACAAAAAAAGTGCAAAAACTACAAACTTATCTTAAATACACAGCACCCGACGCTAGCCTCTTTCCCACTATGCTCACGTCACGTGACCCCCTAACCACGCTTACTCCGCGTACCCAAACATCCTTGGAAAATAAATCATTAACAGAATTTCTTATAAATTACAAATTAGATACTTTACAGTACCCCCAAATGCACATTTTCAATTAAAAAATTATTCCTACAACTATAATATTCATATTATTATGGCACACTTCTTCACTATATGTACATTACGATGTCATGCAGAACCCTGCATAACAATCTTGTAGTGTAACTGTAGAGTAGCCATGACTCTGGCAAGACTCTTGTAGTGTAAAATGTAGAGTAGCCAAGACTCTGCAAGACTCCTGAGTTAACTGTAGAGAAGCCATGACTCTGGCAAAACTCTTGTAGTGTAACTTAAAGTATCTATGACTCTGTCAAGACTTCTTGTATGTAACTGTAGAGAAGTCATGACTCTGAAAATCTTGTTGTTTAAAATAAGAGTAGATATTACTCTACCAACTCTTGAAGTGTAACTGTAGATTTCGCCATGACTCTGACAAACTTGTAGTGTAACATAGAGTAGCCATGGCAATTGCAAGACTCTTGTAATGTAACGTTGGATTTAACGTGACTCTGACAAACCTTGAAGTGTAACTGTAAGTAGCCATGACTCTGACAAGACTCTTGTATTGTAAAACTTAGACTAGAAATGACTCGATAAGACTCTTGTAGTGTAATAGTAGATACTCAGACCTTGCAAGACTCCATTGGTGTACATTAGAGTAGCCAAGAATCGGGCAAGATTCTTAGTAGTGTAACTGAAGAGTAATAACCATGACTCTGAACAAGAATCTAGAGTGTAACCGAGAGTAGCCAGATCAGGCAAGACTCTTGTAAGTTAAACGGAAGAGGTAGCCCCCCATGACGCTGAACAAGGCAAGACACTTGTGGTGTAATTTGTAGAGTAGCCCATGAACTATGTAGTCAAGGCTCCTTAAGTGTAATTGTATAGAGCTATGATTCTGACAAACTCTCGCATTGTAACTGTAGATAGCTTAATGGCACTGACAGACACTTGAGGTGTAACTGTTAGAGTAGTCAAGACTCAAGCAAGACCTCTTGTAATATGACTGTAGAGTAGATGACTCTGACATGACTCTTGTAATGTAACTGTAGATTTGCCATGAATCTGGCAAGAACCTTTTATTAATTTTTTTTTTTTTTTTAAATGTAACTCCAGAGTAGCATGACTCTGGCAAGACTCGGGAAGTGTAACTGTAGAGTATCCATGACTCAGGCAAGACTCTTGAATGTATCTGTTGTGTGTAGCTATGCTCTGACAATACTCTTTTAGTGTAACTGTAGAGTATCGATGACTCTGGCAAGGCTCTTTTAGAGTAACTGTAAGTAGCCCATGACATCTGACAAGACTCTTGTAGTGTAACTGTAGAGTAGCCGTGACTCTGACAAGACTCCTTGAAGTGAAACCAGTAGAGTAGCCGTGACTCAGACAAGCTCTTGGAGTAACTGCAGAGTAGCCAATGACTTTGACAAAGACCATTGAAGTGTAACTGTAGAGTAGTATTATGACCATGGCAAGGCTCTTGTAGGAAACTGTAGCGTAGTCATGACACTAAGAAAACTCTTGTAGTGTAACTGTAAGTAGCCAAGACTCTGAAAGACACTTGTAAGTGTAATCTGTAGAGTAGCCATGACTCTGGCAAGTCTCATGTAGTGTAACTGTAGAGCAGCCATGACTCTGACAAGAGTCCCAGTAGTGTAACTATAAGTAGCCATGCCTCTGACAAGACTCTTGTAGTGTAACTGAGAGTAGCCATGACATCTGGACAAGACCTCTTGTAGTGTAACTGTAGAGTACCATGACTCTGACAAGACTCCTGTAGTGTAACTGTAGAAGTAGCCATGACACTGGCAAGACTCTTGTTAGTGTGACTTGTAGAGTTGCGATGACGCTGATAAGACCTCTTGTAGTGTAAACTGTAAGAGAAGGCCCTGACTCTGGCAAGACTCTTTTAGATCATCTGAAGAGTAGCCATGACAGGCAAGAGAACACTTGTTATGTTGACTGTAGAGTCGCCAATTACCTCTACCAATACTCTTGTAGTGTAACTGTAGAGTAGCCATTACTCTAACAAAACTCTTGAAGTGGTAACAGTAGAGTAGCCATGACTCTGAACAAGACTTGTATGAACCAGTAGTAGCCATTACTCTAACAAGACTCTATGGGATGTAACCTGTAGAGTAAGCCATTACTCTAACAAGACTCTTGTAGTTAACTGTTGAAATAGCCATTACTTCCTAACAAGACCTGTAGTGTATCTGTAGATTAGGCAATGACTGTACAAGACTCTTGTAGTGATAACTGTAGAGTAGCCATTACCTAACAAACGCTAGTAGTGTACCTGTAGAGTAGCTAATTACTCGTAACAAGACTCTTGTAAGAGTAACTGTAGGGGGGAGTAGCCATTACTCTAACACAGACCTCTTGTAGTTAACTGTAAGAGTAGCCATTACACTAAGAAGACTCATGAGTGTAAACTGAAGATTAGCAATGACTGTGACAAACTCCCTTGAGTAGTAACTGTAGAGTAGCTATTACTCTAACATGAACTCCTTGTAGTTGTAACTGTAGAGTAGACCCTTTACTCAAAAGAATAGACTCTTGTAGTGTAACGAAGAGTAGCCCGTTACTCAGACAAGACTCTTTGTAGTGGTAACTGTAAGAGTAGCTATGACTCTGACAAGATCTGTAGTTGTAACTTAAGATAGCCATTACTCTAACAAGACTCTTGTAGTGTAACCTGTAGAGTAGCCATTACTCTAACAAGACTCTAGTAGTGTAACTGTAGACGTAGCCAATACTCCTAACAAGACCTACTTGTAGTGTAACTGTTGATAGCCCTTACACAAACAAGACTCCTTGTAGTTAACTGTAGAGTAGGCCATTACTCAACAAAGACTCATTGTAGTTAACTGTTGAGTAGCCATTACTCCTAACAAACTCTTTAAGTGCAACTCTAAGAGTAGCCATGACTCTGGAGTTTAACCTAGAGAGTTCCGAGGTCAACGGCCGCCCCCCCGCCCGGTCTGTGACCAGGCCACCTGGTGGACCAGAGCCTGATCCAACCAGGCTGTTTCTGCTGGCTGCACGCAAACCACGTATGCGACGAGCCACAGCCGGCTGATCAGGAACTGACTTAGGTTCTTTTCTCCCCCGAGTGCCATCATGAGACTGCAAGGGTCTGTTGGTAAACCCCCTTATGTGTGCTGGGGAGGCAGTTGACATCTTGTGCCCCTGACACTTATTGTATGTGCTCTTAACTGCTAGGACACCCTGCTTTTTTCATGGGGGGATGGTGTATCCGTCAGCGTGGGAAGTCTTTTGCTTGTAGTGAGTGATTTTTCGTGTGCAAGTACGTACTATTCCCTCTAGGATTTACCAGGGTATATAAACAAGTAATTCCCTCCTGCGTCCAGGGAAACAGTTTTAGGAACCTCAAGCGCTCCCAGAAATTGAGGTGATTTATCTCCGTTATGGCGCGCCGTGAAAGTTCTCTGTACATTTTCTAGGTCGCAATTTCAACCTGCCCTTGACAGGTGCCGTAGTTGTGCACAATATTCCAGCCTAGATAGAACAAGTGCCTGAAGAGTGTCATCAATGGCTTGGCCTCCCTAGTTTTGAAGGTTCTCATTATCCAGTTCCTGTCATTTTTTCTGGCAGATGCGGATTGATACAATGTTATTTGTTCTGAAGGTGAGATCCTCCGACAGATCACTTCCCAGTCTATGACGTAGTGTTCGCTCAATTTTTGGTGGCCCAGAAATGTTTTTGTACCTGAGAAGATTTTAATTCCTCAAGTTTACCATAAATCTGAGTAATTGAAATTTCCTCATCGTTGAACTTCATATTGTTTCTGTATTCTTGCAGCCCACTGAAAGATTTGGTTGATGTCGCGCACCTGGAGCCTTGCAGTAGTCTGCAATGGAAGACACTGTCATAGCAGATCGGGTGTCATCTGCAAAGAAGACACGGTGCTGTGGCTGACATCCTTGTCTATGTCAGGATAATGAGGATGAGGACACAAGAGGAGCGATTACTGTGCCTGTAGAACAGAGTCTTTTTCACCGTAGCCTGGCCCGGACTTTACTCTGTTGACGACTGCTCTCTGTGTTTCTGTTTGTGAGGAAATTATAGATCCATCGACCGCCTTTCCTGTTATTTCCTTTAAGCACGCATTTGTGCGCTATATTCTGCCATGGTCACACTTGTCGAAGGCTTTTTGCAAATTCTGTATATATTCATCCGCATTCTTATTGTCTTCTAATGCATCTAGTACCTTGTACGTAGTGATCCAATAGTTTGAAGACAGACAGGAGCGAAAACCTGTTCTAAACCCATGTTTAGCCTGGGTTTGTAACTGATGGTTTTCTAGATGGGTGGTGATCGCTTCTAGTACGCCTGGCAAGACTCTGCAGTGTTACTGTAGAGAAAGCCATGACACTGACAAGACTCTTGTAGTGAAGACTATAGAGGTTGCTATGACATGACAAGACTCTTGCCAGTTAACTGTAATAGTCATGACTCCTGGCAATACTCTTGTAGTTCTAACGGAAGAGTAGCCATGACTCCGTCCAGACTCTAGTGTAGTGTACAAATGTTAGAGTAGTTATTACTCTAACAACACACTTGTATTGTAACAGTAGAGTAGCTCCGACTCTGGCATGAACTCTTGCAGTGTCACTGTAGAGAAGCCATGACTCTGACAAGACACTTTGTAGTGTAACTGTAGAGTAGTATTATTACTCAACACAACACACTGTAGTGTAACTGCAGAGTAGCAAGTATACCTCTGACAAGTCTCCTTGTAGAGTAACTGTAGAGTACCAAGACTCTTGCAAGGAGGCTCTTAGTTAAAATGACTATTAGAGTAGAGATGAATCTGACATGACTCCCTGTAGTGTAACAGTAGAGTAGCCATGACTCTGACCAACTCTTGTCGTGAAACTGTAGAGTAGCCGTGACTCGACAAGCTCTTTTAGAGTAACTTGTGAGTAGCCAGACTCTGACAATCTCTTGCAGTGTAACTGAAAAGAGTAGCCATTACTCAAAAGAAAACTCTTGTATTGTAACTGTAGGGTAGCCAAGACTCTGAGAAGACTCTTGTAGTGTAATGTAGATAATCAATGACTCTGACAAGACTTGGCAGAGTAACTGAAAGAGAAGCTAGGACTCTGACAATACTCTGTATGTACTGTAGAGCCAGCCATGACTCAGACAAGCGTCCTGTAGTGGTAACTATAGAGTAAGCCATGACTCTGACAAGACTTCTTGTAGTGTAACTGTAGATAGCCAGACTCTGAAAATACTATTGAAGGTAACTGTAGAGTAGCCACGACTCTGACAAGACTCTGTATTGTAACTGTAGAGTAATAAAAAAAAAAAAAAAAAGCCCATGACACTGGCAGAACTCTTGTAAGGTGACTGTAGAGTAGCGATGACTCTTAAAAGACAATTTAGTGAAACTGAGAGAAGGCAGACTCTGGCAAGACACTTTGTAGAGCATCTGAAGAGTAGAGATGACTCGGGCAAACTCTTCTAGTGTAACGGAGTAGAGTAACCATGACTCCGACAAGACTCTGTAAGGTAACTGTAGAGAAGCCATGTCTCTGGCAAGACTGTTTAGAGCATCTGTAGAGAAGTATATTGACTCTGGCAAGACTCCTTGGAGTGTAACTGTAGAGTAACCATGACTCTGAAAAGACCTCATGAGTGTAACGTAAGTAGCGAAGACTCTGACTAGACTCTAGTAGTGTAACTGTAAGTAAGATATGACTCTGGCAAGACTCTGTAGCGTAACTGTAGATAGTACGACATATGGAAAGACTATTGTGGTGGTAACTGTAGAGTAGCCCTGACACTGAAAAGACTCTTGTATTGTAACTGTAGAGTAGTCAAGACTCTTGCAAGACTCTTGTAAATGACTGTATAGTAGAGCATGTTCTCTGACATGACTCCTTGAAGTGAAACTATAGAATAGACATGACTCTTGCAAGACACTTGTAGAGTCACTGTAGAGGTGCCATGTTTTCTGGGAAGACTCTTGTAGTGAAACTGAAGAGTAACCATTACTCAGACAAGACTCTATGTTGTGTAACTGTAGAGTAACCATTACTCTGACAAGACACATGTATTGTAATTATAGAGTAGCCATGACTCTCAAGACTCTTGTAGAGTAACGTAGAGGATAGCCATGACTCTGACAGACTCTTGTAGTGTAAAACTGTTGAGAAGCCATGACACTGACAAGACACTTGTATTGCTAAACTGTAAACATAGTAATACTCAGACAAGACTCTAGTAGTGTAATAGTTAGAGTATTATGACTCGCTTGCAAAGACACCTTTGGTCTTGGTTAAAACATTAGAGTAGCCATGAATCTGGCAAGATTCTTGGTGTGAACCTGTAAGTAAGCCATGACTCTGGACAAGAAACTTGAAGTGTAATCGAAGAGTAATCCCATATTCTGGCACGGGCTCTTGTAGATTAACGGAAGAGTAGCCATGACGCTGACAAGGACTCTTGAGGTGTAATTGTAGATAACCATGACTAATGTAGTCAAGGCTCCTTTATTGTAATTGTAGAGTACTATGGTTTCTGACAAGAACTCACGCAGTGTAACAGAGAGTATATGGCTCTGCCAAGACTCCTTGTGGTGTACACTGTAGAGTATCATGACCTTGCAAGCTCTTGTAATAATAGACTGTAGAGTAGAGATGACTCTGATATGACTCTTGTAATGTAAACTGTAGAGTTGCCATGAATCGGCAAGACTCTTTTAAATGTAACTCTCAGAGAAGCACTGACTCAGGCAAAGACTCGTGAAGTTGTACTGTAGAGTACCATGACTCTGGCAAGACCTCATGATTGGAATCAGTTGTTTAGCTATGACCTGACAATACCATTTAGTGTAACGTAGAGTAACGATGACCTTTCTGGCAAGGCTCTTTTAGAAGTAACTGTAGATAGCCATGACTTCTGGACACACTCCTTGTAGTGTAACTGTAGAACCGTGACTCTGAACAAGACTCTTGTAGTGTAACTGTAGAGTAGTACCCGTGACTCTGACAAGACTCTTGTAGAGTAAACTGCAGAGTAGCCATGACTTATGACAAGACCATTGAAGTGTAACTGTATAGTAGTTATGACCATGGCAAGGCCTTGTAGTGAAACTGTAGCTAGCCATGACTCTAAGAAAACTCTGTAGTGTACCTGTAGGAGTAGCCATGACTCTGAGAAGACTCTTGTAGTGTAACGTAGAGAAAGCCATGACTCTGGCAAGTCTCTTGTATGGTAACTGTAAGCAAGCCAGACACTGACAAGAGTTCCTGTAGTGTAACTATTAGAAGAAGCCATGACTCTGACAAGACTCTAGTAGTGTAACTGTAGAGTAGCCATGACTCTGACAAGACTCTATTAGTGTAACTGTAGAGTAGCCATGACTCTGACAAGACTCTAGTAGTGTAACTGTAGAGTAGCCATGACTCTGACAAGACACATTTTAGTGTGACTGTAGAGTAGCGGATGACTTCTAAAAAGACTATTGTAGTGTCACGTAAGAACCAATACTCTGCAAGACTCATGTAGAGCATCTGAGAGTAGCCATGACTGGCAAGACTCTGAAGTGTGACTGTAGAGTAGCCAATTACTCCTAACACAAGACTCTGTAGTGTTACGTAGAGTAAGCCATTACTACAAACAAAACTACTTGTAGGTAAACTGTAAGTAGAGCCATGACTCTGACAAACTCTTGTATGTGGCAACTGTAGAGTAGCCATGTACTCTAACAAACTCATGTAGTGTACCTTTATAGTAACCATTACACTAACAAGACTCTTGTAGTGAAACTGTAGAATAAAAGCCAATATACTCTAACAAGACTCTTTTGTAGTGTAACTGTAGTTTAGCAATACTGTGACAAGACTCCTTTGTAGTGTAACTGTAAGAGTACCATAACTCTACAAGACACTTGTAGTGAACTGTAGAGTACAATACTCTAACAAGACTCTTGTAGTGGTACCTGTAAGAGTAAGCCATTACTCTAACAAGACTCTGTAGTTTAACTGTAGAGAAGGCCATTACTCCTAAGAAGACTCTTGGTATTGTAACTGTAGATAGCAATGGACTGTGACAAGACTCATGTAGTGTACAACAGTAGAGAGCAATATTACTCTAACAGACTCTTTAGTGTAACTGTAGAGTAGCCATTACTCCAAAGAAACTCTTGTAGAGTAACTGTAGAGTACGTGACATCTGACAAGACTCATGTATAGTGGTAACTCTAGAGTACTATGACTCGGACAAGACTCTCGTAGTGTCACTGTAGAGTAGCCATTACTCTAACAATACACTGTAATTGTATCAGTAGAGTAGGCCAAATACTCTACCAAGACTCCTGAAGAGAAACAGTAGAGTCAATAATACGCCATAACTCTAACAAGACTTGTAGTGTAACTTTTGAGTAGACCCATTACTCTAACAAGACTCTTGTAAGTAACTGTAGATGTATAAAAGCCATTACTCTAACACACTCTTGTAGGTAACTGTATGAGTATGCCATTACCTAACACGACTCTTTTTAGTGCAACTCTCAGAGTAGCCATGACACTGGAGATTTACCTGGAGAGAGTTCCGTGGGTCCAACTCCCCCCCGGCCCGGACTGTGACCAGGCCTCCTGGTGATCAAGAGCCTGATCAACCAGGCAGTTTCTGCTGGCTGCACTCAACCATCGTACGAGTGCCACAGCCCGGCTGATCAGGACCTGACTTTAGGTATGCTTTTCGCAGAGCCAGCTTAAGACCTGCAAGGGGTCTTTGGTGTAATCCCGCCATATTGTGTGCTGGGAGCAAGTTGGACAGTCTTGGCCCCTGACACTTATTGTATGGACTCTATAACGGTGCTAGTGACAACCCCTGCTTTTCACTGGGGGATGGTGTATCGTCTGCCAAGTCTTTTTGCTTCCGTAGTGAGTGATTATTCGGTGCAAGTACGGTACTAGTACCTCTAGATTTAAACAGGTGTATATAATCATGTAACTCTCCCTCCTGCTTTCCAGGAATAGACAGTTTAGAAACCTCAGCGCTCCCAGTAATTGAGGTGTTTTTAATCTTCCGTTATGCGCGCCGAGAAAGTTCTCTGTACATTTTTCTAGGTCCGGCAAATATTCCACCTGCCTTGAAGTGCCGTTGTGTGCAGCAATATTACCAGCCAGATAGAACAAGTGAACCTGAAAGAATGTCATCAAGGCTTGGCCTCCCTACCCTATTTTTGAAGGTTCTCATTATCATTCCTGACATATTTCTAGCAAGATGCGATTGATACAATGTTAAGGTTCATGAAGGTGAGATCCACCGACATGAACACTCCCAGGACCTTTGAACGTTAACTGTAGAGTAGCCATGAATCTGACAAGACTCTTTTAGTGTAACTGTAGAGAGCCATGACACTGACAAGACTCTTTTAGTGTTAACTGTAGAGTAGCTAAGACCCTGACAAGACCTTGTAGTGTAAACTGTAGAGTAGCCAAGACTCTGGCAATACTCTTTGAGTGAAACTGTAAGAAGGCCAATGACTCTGGGAAGACTCTGAAGTGTAACTGTTAGAGTAGCCATGACTATGGCAAGGCTCTGTAGATGTAACAGTAGAGTAACCATGACTCTGGCAAGACTCTCGTAGTGTAACTGTTGAGTAGCCATGACTCTGGCAAGACTCTTCTAGTGTAACTGTTGAGTAGCCATGACTCTGGCAAGACTCGTGAAGTGTAACTGTAGAGTAGCCATGACTCTGACAAGACTCTTGTAGTGTATCTGAAGAGTAGCCTTGACTCTGACAAGACTCTTTTAGTGTATCTGAAGAGTAGCCTTGACTCTGACAAGACTCTTGTAGTGTAACTGTAGAGTAGCCATGACTCTGACAAGACTCTTGTAGTGTAACTGAAGAGTAGCCATGACTCTGACAAGACTCTTGTAGTGTAACTGTAGAGTAGCCATGACTCTGACAAGACTCTAGTAGTGTAACTGTAGAGTAGCCATGACTCAGGACAAGTATCTTTGTAGTTAACTGAAGAAGTAGCCACGAACTCCTTGCAAGACTCTGTAGTGTAACTGTAGAGTGCCATGACTCTGGCAAGACTCTATTTGTGTAACTCCATAGTACCATAACTCAGACAAGACTCCTTGTAGTGGGTAATAGTCGAGTAGCCCGTGACCTAGACAAGCTCTTGTAAGTGCAACTGTAAGAGTAGCCAGACTCTGACAAGACTTACGCCAGTGTCAACTGTAGAGTAGCAATGAGACTCTAACAAGACCTTGTAGCGTGACTGAAGAGTAGTTTAGGAACTTGAAAGACTCTTGTAGTGTAAGTGTTAGAGTACTTTGGCTCTTGCAAGACTCGTGAATGTAACTAGAAGACGCCATGGCTCTGGCAAGAACTCGTTGTAGTGGTATCTGTGGAGTAGCCCATGACTCTGACTAGACTCTTGTAGTGAACTGTAGAGTAAGTTATGACCATGGCAAGGCTCTTGTAGTGAACCTGAGAGTAAGCCATGACGTCTGACAAGAACAAGTAAGTGTATCTGTAGAAAAGCGAGACCGCAAACCTCGTGAAGTGTAACTGTAGAGTAGCCATTACTCTAACATGACTCTTGTGGTGTAACTGTAGAGTAGCCATTACTCTAACATGACTCTTGTGGTGTAACTTTAGAGTAGCCATTACTGTAACATGGACTCTTGTGGGTAACTTGAGTAGTCCAAAACTCTGAAACAAGACGCATGCAGTGTAACTGTAAGAGTAACCATGACTCTAACAAGACCTCTTGTAGTGTAACTGTAGTGTATCAACGACTTCTGGCAAAATCTTGTAGTGTAACTGTAGAGTAGCCATGACTCTGGCAAGACTCTTGTAGAGTAGCTTTAGAGTAGCCATGAATCTTGCAAGATTCTTGTAGTGTAACTGTAGAGTAGCCATGACTCTGGAAAGACTCTTGTAGTGTAACTGTAGAGTAGCCATGACTCTGACAAGACTCTTGTAGTGTAACTGTAGAGTAGCCATGACTCTGACAAGACTCTTGTAGTGTAACTGTAGAGTACTATGACTCTGAACAAACTCTTGTATGAAACTAAAGAGTAGCTATGACTCGACAAGACTCTTGCAGTGTAACTGTAAAGTAGTCATGACCTCTGGCAATACTCTTGTAGTCTAACGAAGAGTAGCCATGACTCAGTCCCCAAGACTCATGTAGTGTACCTGTAGTGAAGCCATGACCTGACAAGACTCTTGTAGTGGTAACTGTAGAGTATTTTATTACCTGTAACAACACACTTGTAGTGTAACTGTAGAGTAGCTAAGGACTCTGGCAAGACTCTGCAGTGTAACTGAGTGAAGCCATTACTGCCTGACAAGACTCTTGTAGTGTAACTGTAGAGTATTATTACTGTAACCACACACTTGTATGTAAACTGTAGAGTAGCTCCGACTCAGGCAAGCCTCTTTCCAGTGTAACAGTAAGGAAGCCATGACTCTTGTAAGACTCTTGTAAGTGTAACTGTAGAGTAATATTACTCTAACAACACAACACTGTAGTGTAACTGTAAGTAGCAATAGACTCCTGACAAGTCTCTGTAGAGTAACTGTAAGCAGCCATGACCTTCCTGCGAAGACTCTTGTAATATTACTGTAGAGAAGAGATGACTCTGACATGACTCTTGTAGTGTAACAGTAAGTAGCCATGACTCTGACAAGAACTCTTGTGTGTAACTGTAGAGTAGCCGACTCCATGACCAGGCCTCCTTTTAGAGTAACTGTAGAGTATCAATGACTCTGACAAGGCCTTGCATTGTAACTGAAAAAGATAGCCATGACTCTAAGAAAAACTCATGTAGTGAAACTGTAGAGTAGCCATGACTCTGAGAAAGACTCTTGTAGTGTAAACTGTAGAGTATCAATGAACTCTGGAAAAGACTATTGTAGTGTAACTGTAGGAAGTAGCCACGACCTCGTGACAAGACTCTTGTAGTGTAACTGTAGAGAGCCCATGACACTGGCTAAGACCTCTTGTAGTGTGACTGTCGATAGCGCTGACTCTGAAAAGACAATTGTAGTGTAACTGTAGAAAGCCATGACTCTGGCCAGACTCTTGTAAGCATCTTCTGAAGAGTAGAGATTACTCTGGCAATACTCTCTAGTGTAACAGTAATAGTAACCATGACTCACACAAGACCTTGTAGTGTACTGTAGAAAGCCATGTCTCTGGCAAACTGGTTGTAGAGCTCTGTAGAGAAGATATGACTCTGGCAAGACTCTTTTAGTGTCACTTAAGTAACCATGACTCTGAAAAGACCTTGTAAAGTGTAACTTGTAGAGTAAGCGATGACTCTGACTAGACTCTTGTAGTGTAACTGTAGATCGATAAGACTCTGCAAGACTCTTCTAGCGTAACTTGTAGAGTATACGACTATGGCAAGACAATTGTGTGTAACTGTAGAGTAGCCATGACTCTGAAAAGACTCTTTTATGGTAACTGTAAGAGTATCCATGACTCTTTCAAGACTCATGTAATAAGACTGTATAGTCGAGATGTCTCTGAACATGACTCTTGTAGTTAACTATAAATTCCAAGACATCTTGAAGTCACTTGTATGTAAAGTAGATAGCCATTAACTCTGACAAGACGCATTATAGTAATTATAGAGTAGCCATGCCTCTGACAAGACTTCTTTTAGAGTAAGGTAGAGTAGCCCAGACTCCTGAGAAGACTCCTTGAAGTGTAACTGTTTGAAGAAGCATGACTCGACAAGACACCTGTGATATTGTAACTGTAGACTATAATGAACTCTGACAAAAACTCTTGTAGTGTAATAGTAGAGTACTTATGACTCTTGCAAGACCCTTTGTTTTAACATTAGATGTACTGAATCAGGCAAGATTCTTGTAGTGTACCTGTAGAGTAGCCATGACTCTGACAAGAATCTTGGAAGTGTAACTCAAGAGTAGCCAAGATTCTGGGCAAGACTCTTGTAGTTTAACGGAAGATAGCAATGACCGGACAAGACTCTTGTGATTAATTGTAGATAAGCCATGACTATGTAGTGAAGGCTCCTTTTAGTGTAATTGTAGAGTAGCTATTATTTCTGACAAGACTCTTGTGGTGTAACTGTAAGTAGTCACAGACAGCTCCCCTTTCAAGACTCTGGTAATATGACTGTAGAGTAGATATGACTCTGACATGACTCTTGTAATGTACCAGTAGAGTTGCATTGAATCAGGAAAGACTCTTATAATGAAACACCCAGAGTCAGCAATGACTCTGGCAAGACTCGTGAAGTGTAACGTAGAGTACCATGCTCTGGAAGACTCTTGTATGTGTGACTGTAGAGTAGCCGTGACTCTGACAATACTCTTTAGTAGTGTACAGTAGAGTCGCAATTACTCTATCAAACCTCTAGTAGTGTCAACTGTAGAGTAGCCATTACTCTAACAATACTCCTTGTCGTGTAACGTTAGAGTAGCCATTACTCTAACAAGCTTGTAGTGTAACTGTAGATAGCCATTACTCTAACAAGACTTTGTAGTGTACCTGTAGATAGCCATTACTCTAACAAGATCTTGTAAGTGGTAACTGTTGAGTAGCCCATTACTCTAACAAGACACTTTTAGCAACTCTAGAGTAGCCATGACTCAGAGTTATACCTGAGAGAGTTCCGTGGGTCAACGCCCCCCGCCCGGTCTTTTGACCAGTCCTCCTGGGGATCAGAGCCTGAACAAACCAGGCTGTTTCTGCTGATGCACGCAAACTTCATCGTACGAGCACAGTGCCCGGCTGATCAGGAACTGACTTTAGGTGCTTTTCTTCCATTGCCAGCTTGAAGACTGCCAGGGGTCTGTTGGTAATCCCCCATATGTGTGCTGGAGGCAGTTGAACATCTCGGCCCCTGACACTTATTGTATGGTCTCTTACGTGCTAGAGAACACCCCTGCTTTTCACTGGTGGATTGTGTATATCGTCTGCCAAGTCTTTTGCTTTCGTAGTGAGTGGATTTTTCGTGTGCAAGTTCGGTACTAGTCCTCTAGGATTTACCAGGAGTAATATAATCATGTATCTCACCCTCCTGCGTTCCAGGGAATACAGTTGTAGAGGAACCTTCTCAAGCGCTCCCAGTATTTGAGGAGTATTATCTTCCGTTTATGCGCGCCGTGAAAGTTCTCTGTAAAACATTTTCTAGGTCGGCATATTTCACCTTCCTTGAAGGTCCGTTAGTGTGCAGCCATCTGCCAGCCTAGATAAACAAGTGACTTGAAGAGTGTCACAATGGGCTTGGCCTCCCTAGTTTTGAAGGTTCTCATTATCCATCCTGTCATTTTTTTCTAGCAGATGCGATTGATACAAAGTTAAGGTCCTTGAAGAGATATCCATCCGACATTATCACTCCCCAGGTCTTTGACGTGGTGTTTTTCGTCGCTCAATTTGTGGCCAGAATTTGTTTTGTACTCTGATGAAGATATAATTTCCTCAAGTTTTACCAATATCGAGTAATTGGGGCAATTTCTCACGTTGAACTTCATATTGTTTGCTGCACCCACTGAAAGATTGGTTTGATGCCGCCTGGAGCCTTGCAGTGTCTACAATGGAAGACACTGTCATGCAGATTCGGGTGTCATCTGCAAAGGAAGACCGTGCTGTGCTGACATCCCTTGTCTATGTCGGAATATGAGGATAGGAACGAAGATGGGAGCGAGTACTGTGTCCTTGTGAACAGAGCGTTTTCACCGTAGGCTGCCTCGACTTTACTCTGTTGAGGACTGCTCACTGTGTTCTGTTTTGTGAGAAACTATAGATCCATCGAGACCGACTTTTCCTGATCTTCCTTAGGCACGCATTGTGCCTATTTCGCCATGGTCACACTTTTCGAAGGCTTTTTGCAAAGTCTGTATATATTACATCTGCATTCTTTTTGTCTTCTAATGCTCTATACCTGTCGTATGTGATCCAATAGTTTGAGACAGACAGGAGCGACCTGTTCTAAACCCATGTTGCCCTGGTTGTGTAACTGATGGGTTACTAATGGGTGAGTGATCTTGCTTCTTAGGACCCTTGCAAGACTCTTGCATTGTAACTGTAGAGAAAGCAATGACTCAGACAAGACTCTTGGTAGGAAAACTATAGAGTAGCTATAGAACTCTGACAAGACTCATGCATTTAAAATGTTGAGTAGTTATTAACACTAACAACACACTTGTAGTGTAACTGGTAGAGTAGCTACGACTCTGGCCAGACTCTTGCAGTGTAACTGTAGAGAAGCCAAGACTCTGACAAGACTCTTGTAGTGTAACCTGTAGAGTATTAATACTCTAACAACAACACTGTCGTGTAACTGTGAAGTAGCTACGACTCTGTCAAGACTCTTTCATTCAGTGTAACTGTAAGAAGCCATGACTCCTTGCAAGACTCTTGTAGTGTAACTGAAGAGTAGTTTAATACTTCTAACAACACACTTGTAGTGTAACTGCAGAGTAGCAATGACTCGACAAGTCTCTAGTAGAGTAACTGTAAGTATACCAAGACTCTTTGCAAGACTCTTTTTGTAATATGAACTGTAGAGTAAGAGATGACTCTGACAGAACTCTTGTAAAGTGTAACTGTAGAGTAGCCATGACACTGACAAACACTTGTAGTGTAACTGAAGAGTAGCCGTGACTCTGACAAGGCTCTTTAGAGTAACTGTAGAGTAGCCATGACTCTGACAAGGCACTTGCAGTGTAACTTGAAAGAGTAGCCAATGAACTCTAAGAAAACTCTTTGTAGTGTAAACTGTAGGTAGCCATGACTCTGAGAAGACTCTTGTAGTGTAACTGTAGAGTAGCAATGACTCTGACAAGACCTGCAGAGTAACTGTATAGAAAAAGCCCCTAAAAAAAAAAAATAAAAAAAAGACTCTGACAATACTACTCTTGTAGTGTAACTGTAAGAGAGCACCATGACTCTGACAAGAGTCCAGTAGTGTAACTATAGAGTCCCTGAACTCTGACAAGACCTTGTAGGTGTAACTGTAGAGTAGCCAATACTCTGACAAGACTATTGTAGTTAACTGTAGAGTACCACCGACTCTGACAAGACTCTTGTAGTGTAACTGTAGAGTAGCCATGGACACTGGCAAGACCCTCTTGTAGGTGTGACTGAAATAGCGATGACTCTGAAAAGAATATTGTAGTGTTAACGATAGAGAAGGCATGACTCTGGCAAACTCTTGTAGAGCATCTGAAGAGTAAGATGACTCTGGTCAAGACTCTTCTAGTGTAACAGTAAGTAACCATGACTCTGACAAGACTCTTGTAGTGTAACTGTAGAGACCATGTATCTGGCAAGACTGTTGTAAAGCATCTGAAGAGAAGATATGACTCTGGCCAGACTCTTGTATTGTAACTGTAGAGTAACCAAGACTCTGAAAAGACACTTGTAGTGTAACTGTATAGTCTCGATGACTCTGACTAGACTCCTTGTATGTAACTGTAGAGTAGATAAGAACTCTGGCAAGACTCTTGTATCGTAACTGTAGAGTAGTTACGACTAGGCAAGACTATTGTGTAGTTAACTGTAGAGTAAGCCATGACTCTGAAAAGACTCTTGTATTGTAACTGTAGAGTAGGTCATACTCTTGCAAGACCAAGATATGACTGTATAGTATAGATGTCTCTGACATGACTCTTGTAGTGCAACTATAGAATAGCCAGACTCTGCAAGACTCTTGTAGTGTTAACTGTAGAGTAGCCAAGTTTCTTGGGAATACTCTGTAGAGAGTAAGTAAGAGATAACCCATTACTCGACAAGACTCTTGTTTGTGTAACTGTAGAGTAACCATACTCTACAAGACTATCCATGTATTGTAATTATAGAGTAGCCATGACTCTGACAAGACTACATGTAGAGTAACTGTAGAGTAGTCCATGACTTTAGAAGACTCTTGTAGTGTAACTGTTTGAAAGCCATGACTCTGACAAGACTCTTGTATTGTAAAACTTAGACTAGAAATGACTCGATAAGACTCTTGTAGTGTAATAGTAGATACTCAGACCTTGCAAGACTCCATTGGTGTACATTAGAGTAGCCAAGAATCGGGCAAGATTCTTAGTAGTGTAACTGAAGAGTAATAACCATGACTCTGAACAAGAATCTAGAGTGTAACCGAGAGTAGCCAGATCAGGCAAGACTCTTGTAAGTTAAACGGAAGAGGTAGCCCCCCATGACGCTGAACAAGGCAAGACACTTGTGGTGTAATTTGTAGAGTAGCCCATGAACTATGTAGTCAAGGCTCCTTAAGTGTAATTGTATAGAGCTATGATTCTGACAAACTCTCGCATTGTAACTGTAGATAGCTTAATGGCACTGACAGACACTTGAGGTGTAACTGTTAGAGTAGTCAAGACTCAAGCAAGACCTCTTGTAATATGACTGTAGAGTAGATGACTCTGACATGACTCTTGTAATGTAACTGTAGATTTGCCATGAATCTGGCAAGAACCTTTTATTAATTTTTTTTTTTTTTTTAAATGTAACTCCAGAGTAGCATGACTCTGGCAAGACTCGGGAAGTGTAACTGTAGAGTATCCATGACTCAGGCAAGACTCTTGAATGTATCTGTTGTGTGTAGCTATGCTCTGACAATACTCTTTTAGTGTAACTGTAGAGTATCGATGACTCTGGCAAGGCTCTTTTAGAGTAACTGTAAGTAGCCCATGACATCTGACAAGACTCTTGTAGTGTAACTGTAGAGTAGCCGTGACTCTGACAAGACTCCTTGAAGTGAAACCAGTAGAGTAGCCGTGACTCAGACAAGCTCTTGGAGTAACTGCAGAGTAGCCAATGACTTTGACAAAGACCATTGAAGTGTAACTGTAGAGTAGTATTATGACCATGGCAAGGCTCTTGTAGGAAACTGTAGCGTAGTCATGACACTAAGAAAACTCTTGTAGTGTAACTGTAAGTAGCCAAGACTCTGAAAGACACTTGTAAGTGTAATCTGTAGAGTAGCCATGACTCTGGCAAGTCTCATGTAGTGTAACTGTAGAGCAGCCATGACTCTGACAAGAGTCCCAGTAGTGTAACTATAAGTAGCCATGCCTCTGACAAGACTCTTGTAGTGTAACTGAGAGTAGCCATGACATCTGGACAAGACCTCTTGTAGTGTAACTGTAGAGTACCATGACTCTGACAAGACTCCTGTAGTGTAACTGTAGAAGTAGCCATGACACTGGCAAGACTCTTGTTAGTGTGACTTGTAGAGTTGCGATGACGCTGATAAGACCTCTTGTAGTGTAAACTGTAAGAGAAGGCCCTGACTCTGGCAAGACTCTTTTAGATCATCTGAAGAGTAGCCATGACAGGCAAGAGAACACTTGTTATGTTGACTGTAGAGTCGCCAATTACCTCTACCAATACTCTTGTAGTGTAACTGTAGAGTAGCCATTACTCTAACAAAACTCTTGAAGTGGTAACAGTAGAGTAGCCATGACTCTGAACAAGACTTGTATGAACCAGTAGTAGCCATTACTCTAACAAGACTCTATGGGATGTAACCTGTAGAGTAAGCCATTACTCTAACAAGACTCTTGTAGTTAACTGTTGAAATAGCCATTACTTCCTAACAAGACCTGTAGTGTATCTGTAGATTAGGCAATGACTGTACAAGACTCTTGTAGTGATAACTGTAGAGTAGCCATTACCTAACAAACGCTAGTAGTGTACCTGTAGAGTAGCTAATTACTCGTAACAAGACTCTTGTAAGAGTAACTGTAGGGGGGAGTAGCCATTACTCTAACACAGACCTCTTGTAGTTAACTGTAAGAGTAGCCATTACACTAAGAAGACTCATGAGTGTAAACTGAAGATTAGCAATGACTGTGACAAACTCCCTTGAGTAGTAACTGTAGAGTAGCTATTACTCTAACATGAACTCCTTGTAGTTGTAACTGTAGAGTAGACCCTTTACTCAAAAGAATAGACTCTTGTAGTGTAACGAAGAGTAGCCCGTTACTCAGACAAGACTCTTTGTAGTGGTAACTGTAAGAGTAGCTATGACTCTGACAAGATCTGTAGTTGTAACTTAAGATAGCCATTACTCTAACAAGACTCTTGTAGTGTAACCTGTAGAGTAGCCATTACTCTAACAAGACTCTAGTAGTGTAACTGTAGACGTAGCCAATACTCCTAACAAGACCTACTTGTAGTGTAACTGTTGATAGCCCTTACACAAACAAGACTCCTTGTAGTTAACTGTAGAGTAGGCCATTACTCAACAAAGACTCATTGTAGTTAACTGTTGAGTAGCCATTACTCCTAACAAACTCTTTAAGTGCAACTCTAAGAGTAGCCATGACTCTGGAGTTTAACCTAGAGAGTTCCGAGGTCAACGGCCGCCCCCCCGCCCGGTCTGTGACCAGGCCACCTGGTGGACCAGAGCCTGATCCAACCAGGCTGTTTCTGCTGGCTGCACGCAAACCACGTATGCGACGAGCCACAGCCGGCTGATCAGGAACTGACTTAGGTTCTTTTCTCCCCCGAGTGCCATCATGAGACTGCAAGGGTCTGTTGGTAAACCCCCTTATGTGTGCTGGGGAGGCAGTTGACATCTTGTGCCCCTGACACTTATTGTATGTGCTCTTAACTGCTAGGACACCCTGCTTTTTTCATGGGGGGATGGTGTATCCGTCAGCGTGGGAAGTCTTTTGCTTGTAGTGAGTGATTTTTCGTGTGCAAGTACGTACTATTCCCTCTAGGATTTACCAGGGTATATAAACAAGTAATTCCCTCCTGCGTCCAGGGAAACAGTTTTAGGAACCTCAAGCGCTCCCAGAAATTGAGGTGATTTATCTCCGTTATGGCGCGCCGTGAAAGTTCTCTGTACATTTTCTAGGTCGCAATTTCAACCTGCCCTTGACAGGTGCCGTAGTTGTGCACAATATTCCAGCCTAGATAGAACAAGTGCCTGAAGAGTGTCATCAATGGCTTGGCCTCCCTAGTTTTGAAGGTTCTCATTATCCAGTTCCTGTCATTTTTTCTGGCAGATGCGGATTGATACAATGTTATTTGTTCTGAAGGTGAGATCCTCCGACAGATCACTTCCCAGTCTATGACGTAGTGTTCGCTCAATTTTTGGTGGCCCAGAAATGTTTTTGTACCTGAGAAGATTTTAATTCCTCAAGTTTACCATAAATCTGAGTAATTGAAATTTCCTCATCGTTGAACTTCATATTGTTTCTGTATTCTTGCAGCCCACTGAAAGATTTGGTTGATGTCGCGCACCTGGAGCCTTGCAGTAGTCTGCAATGGAAGACACTGTCATAGCAGATCGGGTGTCATCTGCAAAGAAGACACGGTGCTGTGGCTGACATCCTTGTCTATGTCAGGATAATGAGGATGAGGACACAAGAGGAGCGATTACTGTGCCTGTAGAACAGAGTCTTTTTCACCGTAGCCTGGCCCGGACTTTACTCTGTTGACGACTGCTCTCTGTGTTTCTGTTTGTGAGGAAATTATAGATCCATCGACCGCCTTTCCTGTTATTTCCTTTAAGCACGCATTTGTGCGCTATATTCTGCCATGGTCACACTTGTCGAAGGCTTTTTGCAAATTCTGTATATATTCATCCGCATTCTTATTGTCTTCTAATGCATCTAGTACCTTGTACGTAGTGATCCAATAGTTTGAAGACAGACAGGAGCGAAAACCTGTTCTAAACCCATGTTTAGCCTGGGTTTGTAACTGATGGTTTTCTAGATGGGTGGTGATCGCTTCTAGTACGCCTGGCAAGACTCTGCAGTGTTACTGTAGAGAAAGCCATGACACTGACAAGACTCTTGTAGTGAAGACTATAGAGGTTGCTATGACATGACAAGACTCTTGCCAGTTAACTGTAATAGTCATGACTCCTGGCAATACTCTTGTAGTTCTAACGGAAGAGTAGCCATGACTCCGTCCAGACTCTAGTGTAGTGTACAAATGTTAGAGTAGTTATTACTCTAACAACACACTTGTATTGTAACAGTAGAGTAGCTCCGACTCTGGCATGAACTCTTGCAGTGTCACTGTAGAGAAGCCATGACTCTGACAAGACACTTTGTAGTGTAACTGTAGAGTAGTATTATTACTCAACACAACACACTGTAGTGTAACTGCAGAGTAGCAAGTATACCTCTGACAAGTCTCCTTGTAGAGTAACTGTAGAGTACCAAGACTCTTGCAAGGAGGCTCTTAGTTAAAATGACTATTAGAGTAGAGATGAATCTGACATGACTCCCTGTAGTGTAACAGTAGAGTAGCCATGACTCTGACCAACTCTTGTCGTGAAACTGTAGAGTAGCCGTGACTCGACAAGCTCTTTTAGAGTAACTTGTGAGTAGCCAGACTCTGACAATCTCTTGCAGTGTAACTGAAAAGAGTAGCCATTACTCAAAAGAAAACTCTTGTATTGTAACTGTAGGGTAGCCAAGACTCTGAGAAGACTCTTGTAGTGTAATGTAGATAATCAATGACTCTGACAAGACTTGGCAGAGTAACTGAAAGAGAAGCTAGGACTCTGACAATACTCTGTATGTACTGTAGAGCCAGCCATGACTCAGACAAGCGTCCTGTAGTGGTAACTATAGAGTAAGCCATGACTCTGACAAGACTTCTTGTAGTGTAACTGTAGATAGCCAGACTCTGAAAATACTATTGAAGGTAACTGTAGAGTAGCCACGACTCTGACAAGACTCTGTATTGTAACTGTAGAGTAATAAAAAAAAAAAAAAAAAGCCCATGACACTGGCAGAACTCTTGTAAGGTGACTGTAGAGTAGCGATGACTCTTAAAAGACAATTTAGTGAAACTGAGAGAAGGCAGACTCTGGCAAGACACTTTGTAGAGCATCTGAAGAGTAGAGATGACTCGGGCAAACTCTTCTAGTGTAACGGAGTAGAGTAACCATGACTCCGACAAGACTCTGTAAGGTAACTGTAGAGAAGCCATGTCTCTGGCAAGACTGTTTAGAGCATCTGTAGAGAAGTATATTGACTCTGGCAAGACTCCTTGGAGTGTAACTGTAGAGTAACCATGACTCTGAAAAGACCTCATGAGTGTAACGTAAGTAGCGAAGACTCTGACTAGACTCTAGTAGTGTAACTGTAAGTAAGATATGACTCTGGCAAGACTCTGTAGCGTAACTGTAGATAGTACGACATATGGCAAGACTATTGTGGTGTAACTGTAGAGTAGCCATGACTCTGAAAAGACTCTTGTATTGTAACTGTAGAGTAGTCATGACTCTTGCAAGACTCTTGTAATATGACTGTATAGTAGAGATGTCTCTGACATGACTCTTGTAGTGTAACTATAGAATAGCCATGACTCTTGCAAGACTCTTGTAGTGTAACTGTAGAGTAGCCATGTTTCTGGGAAGACTCTTGTAGTGTAACTGTAGAGTAACCATTACTCTGACAAGACTCTTGTTGTGTAACTGTAGAGTAACCATTACTCTGACAAGACTCATGTATTGTAATTATAGAGTAGCCATGACTCTGACAAGACTCTTGTAGAGTAACTGTAGAGTAGCCATGACTCTGAGAAGACTCTTGTAGTGTAACTGTTGAGAAGCCATGACTCTGACAAGACTCTTGTATTGTAACTGTAGACTAGTAATGACTCTGACAAGACTCTTGTAGTGTAATAGTAGAGTACTTATGACTCTTGCAAGACTCCTTTGGTGTAACATTAGAGTAGCCATGAATCTGGCAAGATTCTTGTAGTGTACCTGTAGAGTAGCCATGACTCTGACAAGAATCTTGAAGTGTAACTCAAGAGTAGCCATGATTCTGGCAAGACTGTTGTAGTTTAACAGAAGAGTAGCCATGACGCTGACAAGACTCTTGTGGTGTAATTGTAGAGTAGCCATGACTATGTAGTCAAGGCTCCTTTAGTGTAATTGTAGAGTAGCTATGATCTGACAAGACTCTCGCAGTGTAACTGTAGAGTAGCTATGGCTCTGACAAGACTCTTGTGGTGTAACTGTAGAGTAGTCATGACTCTTGCAAGACTGTTGTAATATGACTGTAGAGTAGAGATGACTCTGACATGACTCTTGTAGTGTAACTGTAGAGTTTCCATGAATATGGCAAGGCTCCTTTAGTGTAATTGTAGAGTAGCTATGATTCTGACAAGACTCTCGTAGTGTAACTGTAGAGTAGCTATGGCTCTGACAAGAGTCTTGTGGTGTAACTGTAGAGTAGTCATGACTCTTGCAAGACTCTTGTAATATGACTGTAGAGTAGAGATGACTCTGACATGACTCTTGTAATGTAACTGTAGAGTTGCCATGAATCTGGCAAGACTCTTTTAATGTAACTCCAGAGTAGCAATGACTCTGGCAAGACTCGTGAAGTGTAACTGTAGAGTAGCCATGACTCTGCCAAGACTCTTGTAGTGTATCTGTTGTGTAGCTATGACTCTGACAATACTCTTGTAGTGTAACTGTAGAGTAACGATGACTCTGGCAAGGCTCTTTTAGAGTAACTGTAGAGTAGCCATGACTCTGACAAGACTCTTGTAGTGTAACTGTAGAGTAGCCGTGACTCTGACAAGACTCTTGTAGTGTAACTGTAGAGTAGCCGTGACTCTGACAAGACTCTTGTAGAGTAACTGTACAGTAGCCATGACTTTGACAAGACCATTGAAGTGTAACTGTAGAGTAGTTATGACCATGGCAAGGCTCTTGTAGTGAAACTGTAGAGTAGCCATGACTCTAAGAAAACTCTTGTAGTGTAATTGTAGAGTAGCCATGACTCTGAGAAGACTCTTGTAGTGTAACTGTAGAGTAGCCATGACTCTGGCAAGTCTCTTGTAGTGTAACTGTAGAGCAGCCATGACTCTGACAAGACTCTTGTAGTGTAACTATAGAGTAGCCATGACTCTGACAAGACTCTTGTAGTGTAACTGTAGAGTAGCCATGACTCTAACAAGACTCTTGTAGTGTAACTGTAGAGTAGCCATGACTCTGAGAAGACTCTTGTAGTGTAACTGTAGAGTAGCCATGACTCTGACAAGTCTCTTGTAGTGTAACTGTAGAGCAGCCATTACTCTGACAAGAGTCCTGTAGTGTAACTATAGAGTAGCCGTGACTCTGACAAGACTCTTGTAGAGTAACTGTAGAGTAGCCATGACTTTGACAAGACCATTGAAGTGTAACTGTAGAGTAGTTATGACCATGGCAAGGCTCTTGTAGTGAAACTGTAGAGTAGCCATGACTCTAAGAAAACTCTTGTAGTGTAACTGTAGAGTAGCCATGACTCTGACAAGACTCTTGTAGTGTAACTGTAGAGTAGCCATGACTCTGACAAGACTCTTGTAGTGTAACTGTAGAGTAGCCATGACTCTGGCAAGACTCTTGTAGTGTGACTGTAGAGTAGCAATGACTCTGAAAAGACTATTGCAGTGTAACTGTAGAGAAGCCATTACTCTAACAAGACTCTTGTAGAGCATCTGAAGAGTAGCCATGACTGGCAAGACTCTTGTAGTGTGACTGTAGAGTAGCCATGACTCTGACAAGACTCTTGTAGTGTAACTGTAGAGTAGCCATTACTCTAACAAGACTCTTGTAGTGTAACTGTAGAGTAGCCATTACTCTAACAAGACTCTTGTAGTGTAACTGTAGAGTAGCTATTACTCTAACAAGATTCTTGTAGTGTAACTGTAGAGTAGCCATGACTCTAACAAGACTCTTGTAGTGTAACTGTAGAGTAGCCATTACTCTAGAAGACTCTTGTAGTGTAACTGTAGATTAGCAATGACTGTGACAAGACTCTTGTAGTGTAACTGTAGAGTAGCCGTGACTCTGACAAGACTCTTGTAGTGTAACTGTAGAGTAGCCATTACTCTAACAAGACTCTTGTAGTGTAACTGTTGAGTAGCCATTACTCTAACAAGACTCTTTTAGTGCAACTCTAGAGTAGCCATGACTCTGGAGTTTACCTGGAGAGAGTTCCGTGGGTCAACGCCCCCCCGGCCCGGTCTGTGACCAGGCCTCCTGGTGGATCAGAGCCTGATCAACCAGGCTGTTTCTGCTGGCTGCACGCAAACCATCGTACGAGCCACAGCCCGGCTGATCAGGAACTGACTTTAGGTGCTTTTCCAGTGCCAGCTTGAAGACTGTCAGGGGTCTGTTGGTAATCCCCCTTATGTGTGCTGGGAGGCAGTTGAACAGTCTCGGGCCCCTGACACTTATTGTATGGTCTCTTAACGTGCTAGTGACACCCCTGCTTTTCACTGGGGGGATGGTGTATCGTCTGCCAAGTCTTTTGCTTTCGTAGTGAGTGATTTTCGTGTGCAAGTTCGGTACTAGTCCCTCTAGGATTTACCAGGTGTATATAATCATGTATCTCACCTCCTGCGTTCCAGGGAATACAGGTTTAGGAACCTCAAGCGCTCCCAGTAATTGAGGGTTTTATCTCCGTTATGCGCGCCGTGAAATGTCTCTGTACATTTTCTAGGTCGGCAATTTCACCTGCCTTGAAAGGTGCCGTTAGTGTGCAGCAAATATTCCAGCCTAGATAGAACAAGTGACCTGAAGAGTGTCATCATGGGCTTGGCCTCCCTAGTTTTGAAGGTTTCATTATCCATCCTGTCATTTTCTAGCAGATGCGATTGATACAATGTTATGGTTCTTGAAGGTGAGATCCCTCCGACATGATCACTCCCAGGTCTTTGACGTTGGTGTTTCGCTCAATTTTGTGGCCAGAATTTGTTTTGTACTCTGATGAAGATTTAATTTCCTCAAGTTTACCATATCTGATAATTGAAATTTCTCATCGTTGAACTTCATATGTTTTCTGCAGCCCACTGAAAGATTTGGTTGATGTCCGCCTGGAGCCTTGCAGTGTCTGCAATGGAAGACACTGTCATGCAGATTCGGGTGTCAACTGCAAAGGAAGACACGGTGCTGTGGCTGACATCCTTGTCTATGTCGGATATGAGGATGAGGAACAAGATGGGAGCGAGTACTGTGCCTTGTGGAACAGAGCTTTTCACCGTAGCTGCCTGGGACTTTACTCTTTTGACGACTGCTCTCTGTGTTCTGTTTGTGGGGAAAATTTAAATAGATCCATCGACCGACTTTTCCTGTTATTCCTTTAGCACGCATTTTGTGCGCTATTTCGCCATGGTCACACTTGTCGAAGGCTTTTGCAAAGTCTGTATATATTACATCTGCATTCTTTTTGTCTTCTAATGCATCTAGTACCTTGTCGTAGTGATCCAATAGTTGAGACAGACAGGAGCGACCTGTTCTAAACCCATGTTGCCCTGGGTTGTGTAACTGATGGGTTTCTAGATGGGTGGTGATCTTGCTTCTTAGGACCCTTTCAAAGATTTTTATGATATGGGATGTTAGTGCTATTGGTTTTGTAGTTCTTTGCTTTGCTTTACTGCCCCCTTTGTGGAGTGGGGCTATGTCTGTTTGTTTTTATAACTCTGGGAACGACCCCCTGTCCAGCTCCCTCTCCATAGGATGGAAAAGGGTCGTGATAGGGGCTTCTTGCAGTTCTTGAAAGAACACAGAGTTCCATGAGTCTGGCCCCGGGGCAAGTGCATGGGCATGTCATTTATCGCCTGTTCGAAGTCATTGGCGTCAGGATAACATCGGATATCTTGTGTTAATCAAATTTTGTGGCTCTCTCATAAAAAATTCATTTTGATCTTTGACTCTCAGTCTGGTTAGCGGCTTGCTAAAAACTGAGTCATATTGGGACTTGAGTAGCTCACTCATTTCCTTGCTGTCATCTGTGTAGGACCCATCTTTTTTAAGTAGGGGGCCCCAAAACTGGACGTTGTTCTCGATTTTGATTTGGCATAGGGGAAGAAATAGTTTGGGTTTCTTCCGATTTCATTTATGGCTTTTAGTTCTTCCCCGCATTCCTGACTCCTAAAGGATTCTTTTAGCTTAAGTTCGATGCTTGCTATTTCTCTGACCAGTGTCTCCCTAAAGCATTTCAGATATATTGACCTCTTTTAGCCGCTCTGTTATTCTTTCCGTCGCCTGTAAGGGAGCGCCTGTCTCTTTCTATTTACATCACTCCTCCTTTTTTCTTAGAGGAATAAGCCTTGACCCAAACCGAGTTAATCTGTTCTAGGCATAATTGGGGTCTGTTTTTGCTTAGTATTTTTTCCCAGCTTATATCGGTTAGGACTTGGTTTACTTGGTCCCACTTTATGTTTTTGTTATTGAAGTTGAATTTTTGGTGAATGCTCCCTCGTGACTAATCTCATTATGCGGTCTGGGCTCCACGCATACATGCTGAACCTAAATTATGTTGTGATCTAGTATATTGTTTTTGATAGGAAACATTTCTTATCGATCATCATTGTTAGTGAAGATGACTCTATGCATTCTCCAGTCTAGAGGCCTATTAATTTGCTGGTTTAAATTGAATTTTGTGCAAAAGATTTAAAAGCTCGCGTGAGTGTGAGTTTTTCATCAGAGCTGCCTCCTGGTGTTATTACTGCAACAATATTATTTGCTATATTCCTCCATTTTAAGGGCCTTAAGTTTAAATCCCCCAGGAGCAAGATTTGGGTGAAGGAGCTGGAAGATTTTCCAGACAGTGGTCAATTTTTAACAGCTGTTCCTGGAATTGCTGGGATGTTGCATCAGGAGGCTTGTAGACTACCACAATGACTAGGTTTTGGTTCTCGATCTTTACTGCTAAAACTTTCACTACATCATTTGAGGCATTAAGCAGTTCTGTGCAAATAAGTGACTCTGCAATGTACAGGCTAACCCCCCCCCTTTTGCCCGTTTTACTCTGTCACATCTGTATAGGTTGTAACCTGGGATCCATATTTCGTTGTCCAAGTGATCCTTTATGTGGGCCTCAGTGAAAGCCTAGAACATTGCCTTTGCCTCTGCAAGCAGTCCATGGATGAAAGGTATTTTGTTGTTTGTTGCTGGCTTTAGACCCTGTATATTTGCAAAGAAGAATGTTATCGGACTGGTGGTATTTTTTGGTACTGGGGGGGAACTTTTTTTTCGGCATTAGTATCTGTATCTGTTGGTTTGGAGTGGAGGCCATCGACTGTGGTTCCACTTTAGGAATGACTGGATTTGGTGTACGATTTCTGCCATTTCCTGCCAGTTTTTTTTCCTTCCTGGCACTAAAAAACCTCTCAATCTTGAGGGGCTGTGGCTACCCAGGTTTTCCCTTGGCCTGGATGTTTTGTATCTTTTTGTCCCCTTTAGATGGTATGCCTGGCAATTTAAGTTATAGCACAGTCTTTCCTGTACTGAAGAGGTACACAGTTCAGGGTGAAAAAGCTTACAGGAAGGGAGTTTGCATTTTTCTTTTGTCATATGGGCATGGCATTTTCTAGGGTGGTCATAGTTGCACGTCCCATCTGTTTTTTCCAGATTTCCCATGCCAGCAGATACCAAGTGCATAGTATGTGCACAGGCTAGTAGAGTAACTGTAGAGCAGCCATGAATCTGGCAAGACTCTTGTAGTGTAACTGTAGAGTAGCCATTACTCTGGCAAGACTCTTGTAGTGTAACTGTAGAATAGCCATGACTCTTGAAATACTCTTGTTCTGTAACTGTAGTGTAACCATGACTCTGGCAAGACTCTTGTAGTGTAACCGTACAGTAGCCATACCTCTGACAAGGCTCTAGTAGTGTAACGTTAGAGTACCCATGACTCTAACAAGACTCTTGACGTGTAACTGAAGAGTAGCCATAACTCTGGCAATACTTTTGCAGTGTAAATGTAGAGAAGCCATGACTTTGACAAGACTCTCGTAGTGTAACTGTAGAGTTGCCATGACTCTGACAAGACCCTTGTAGTGTAACGGTAGAGTAGCCATGACACTGGCAAGGCTCTTGTAGTGTGACTGTAGAATAGCCATGACTCTGACAAGACTCTTGTAGTATAGCAGTAGAGAAGCCATGACTCTGGCAAGACTCTTGTAGTGTAACTGTAGAGAAGCCATGACTCTGACAAGGCTCTTGTAGTGTAACTGTAGAGTAGCAATGACTCCAACAAGACTCTTGTAGTGTAACTGTAGAGTAGCCATAACTATTCCAATACTTTTACAGCGTAAATGTAGAGTAGCCATGACTCTGACAAAACTCTCGTAGTGTAACTGTAGAGTAGTCATGACTCTGACAAGACCCTTGTAGTGTAACTGTAGAGTAGCCATGACACTGGCAAGACTCTTTTAGTGTGACTGTAGATGCACGTTTCTGGCAAAACTCTTGAGTGTAACTGTAGAGGACCATGACTCTGTAAAGACTTTTTTTGTAACTGTAGATTGCCATGACTTGGGAAAACTTTAAGTGTAACCCTTTGAGTTAAAG